>JAJOOR010030614.1:0-10646 GCA_036250505.1 Solanum acaule | reverse complement strand
AAATGTCCTTTTAAAAGCATGTTTTGCATGGTTATCATACTTAGTGCATTCTTGTACTAACACCATTCTTCTTCATCTTTTTACACCAAGTGTAGGTGGTGGTGGCTAAAGGACCTTTCTTAGAAGTGATGAGCTTGGCTTACTATTCCTAAGTTCGGGTGTGTCCTTAAAGATTCAAGGACCTTTATGTTAAGGATTTTCCTTAAGTTTAATGTACTAAATAGTAGTTCTTTTGTATTGTAAGGGTTGTGTCCCTCTTGTGTTGTAGTCATGTTTTAAGATGGCTACCTTGAGACATAGTATTTCGATTTTGTATTAAAGGTTTTAAATGAGGGGACTTTTAAGTCTTGTCTTATATTATGAAAGTTTTAAATTTTCCACTATTTTTCTATGATAAATGCTATGACGAATGCTAAGGGCTTGTATAAGACCTCCGAGAGGTCGAATACGCCGGTAACGACTAGGGGGTGCTCTCGGGTCGTTACAACACCATTTTGTTGAGGTGTTCTGGGAGCTGAGAAGTTATGATTAATACCACTCTCTGCATAAAAAGTATTAAACTTCACATTTTCAAACTTGGTTCCATGGTCGGACCTGATCCCTGCAATCAAGCAGTTGAGCTTGGTTTGGATCATCTTGAAAAATATCATTAGCACATCAGCTGTCTCAGATTTGAACTTGAGAAACATAGTCCACGAGAATTTTGAGTAGTCATCCACAATCACCAGGATATACTTCTTTCCGTTTCGACTTTGGATTTTCACAAGCCCGCACAGATCCATATGTAGCAACTCAAGAACCCTTGAAGAGCTTACTTGCTTCTTTGGTTTGAATGAGGATCTAGTATGTTTCCCTTTGGCACATGTGTTACACACTTTGACGTCACTGAACTTCAATTTTGGCAAACCACGTACCAGGTCCCTAGATACAAGCTTATTCAATAGAGACGAGCTCACATGACCTAGCCTCATATGCCATAGGACAACATTTTCACTTTGAGCACTGAGGCATATCAGATCGTCTCCATGAGGTGTTTCCAGATCTGTCACATACATGTTTTTCCGCCTTTTGGCAGTCAGGATCACCTTCTTGGTAGACAAGCTGGTGACAATGCATTTGTCTGAATAAAACTTAACTTTGTTTCCCTTATCACAAATCTGGGAAATACTGAGAAGACTGTACTTTAACTCGCTCACATAGTAAACATTTTCAATAGAGTCTTCAAGAGAAATTCCAACCCTGCCAACTCCAATGATAAACCCCTTCTTTCCATCGACAAAAAAGACCCCTCCACCTTGAAGTGCCTTGAGTGAAAGGAAGTTTTTGGTGTTTCCAGTCATGTGCTTCGAGCATCCACTATCCATGAACCAGCACTGGCTCCTACTTCCTTCACCCTCCTGCAACAAAAATCACGTATTAGACTTGGGAACCCACTTTAATCTGAGTTCCCAAAAAGGTGATAGGGGCGTAATAAGAGTGTTTCTTGCCTAATAAGGCAGGTTGGTTCTTTTCTTGTTCGAGGACTTAGACATGGGAGCAGGTCCCCTTCTTGGAGTTGTCTTCTGTCTAGAATAGACTGAAAAATTTTCTTAAGAGGCCTTCCATGCAGGATAGTCCTCTTTCAAATGGCCATTTCGACCACAATGAAGACATAATAAATTATCCGACACAGAGACATATTTACTGTGGGGATTTTAAGGAGGGGTAATATTCAGGCTACCTAATCCCTTTTTGTTGTAGTTGCTTTGACTGGTGATTTTGGAAAGTAGGTTGGTGGAACTAGTCCATTTTAGAGAAGTTTGAACTTCTTCTTTAAGACGGACCAGGTCCCTTTCCATCTGATCATTTCTTTCCAAGGCTAGAGCAAGTTTGGTTTCAGCCATGTTCAGATTTTCTTCTAGCTTTGCTTGCAAGCTAGTAGCCTCCCCCTTTCTTTTTCCAGATTTCTCAATCATTAGACTCAATTGTTCCTTTAGTTCTAGGTTTTCAGATTCTAGAACCATTACTTGTTCATCTGTAACTGACATGTGCACAGTCAACACTGTTATTTCTTCACCCAGACTATCAAGATTGTTGTTCATAGAGTTCTTTTCAGTGGTTAACTCTATGACAAAGTCAATCAAAACATTAGCTAGGTTTCTCAACCTTTTGATAGAATAAGTATTCAAGTTTTGTTTAAGATCAAGGAGAGTTACCTTTTCTTCTTCGTCTTCGTCATCTGATTTCGCCATGAGAGCAAACATGCCATCAAATATATTGGCATCATCTTGAACAACCAGCATAGATGCATCATCAGGACATTCTGATTCTTCTGACTCACTTGAAGAATCTCCCCAGATAGCAAGAGCCTTCTTCACAATGTAGTCAGCTGCAACTTTTCTTGCATTTTTCTCAAGTACCAAGTCCCTTCTCTTATTTTTTTCACCTGCAGGTCTTTGATGCTCTTTGTTTTCAACCTTGAGTATCGGGCAATCTCTTATGAAATGCCCTGCCTTTCCGCACTTGTGATAGATATCACTCGTAGTTGCAGCACGAAGGAGATTCCCTCTTCTCTTGAACCCTCCATGTTTTCTCACAATTTTTTGAAATCTCTTAGTGAGATAAGCCATGTCATCCTCTTCACTAGAGTCGTCTCCAGACTTGATTTTGAGAACTAGAGACTTGTCTTTCTTAGCTTCCTTCTTTGAGGTGTCCTGATTTTTGTTTATTTCATGAGTTTTGAGATTTCCAATGAGAGCATCTATCGTCAGAACCTTCAAGTCCTTTGCTTCAGTTATGGCATCTACTTTACTTGCCCATGACTTGGGAAGAATTCAAAGAATCTTCCAGACCTGCTTACTAGAACTAGTGGGTTCTCCCAAGTTTCGCAGCTCGTTAGTTATGGATGAAAACCTTGTATACATGTCATGAATGCTTTCACCCTCTTTCATTGTGAAGTTCTCATATTGGGTGGTCAATATATCTACCTTCGACTCCTTCACCTGCTCTATCCCTTCGTGAGCAGGTCTTAGACTGTCCCAGATTTCCTTTGCAGATTTACAAGCAGAGATGCAGTTGTACTCTTCAGCACCTATACCATACACTAATAATTTGTTAGCTCTGTAGCTCTTCTCGATCTTCTTTCTGTTTGCCTCGTTGTACTGTTGGCGAGTCTTTGGAACAACTTTTGTGATTTCACCGTCTTTCACTTCTATGGTTGGAATGAAAGGTTCATCCAACACTATGTCCCATAACTCGTTGTCCTCAGCCATAAGGTAGTCGTGCATCCTTGTTTTCCACCAACTGTAAAACTGACCATTGAACCGAGGAGGTCGTGTGGAAGATTGTCCTTCTTCGAGGTTCAGTGGAGCTGTCATTCTTTTACAGAAATATCTTTCTTGGTGTTAACCAACTAGAGAGTACCTTCTCTGATACCAATTGATAGAATGCGTACGTCCACTCTCAGTCAATGGACCAGGTCCCTTGACTCAATAAGAACAATAACGAAGAGTAAATAATAACAAGAACACAACACAAGCAGTTTATGTGGAAACATCATTGCTCAAGGGAGTAAAACCACGACCTGTCACACAGGATTTTCAACTGTTTCCACTAATCTTTCTTAAGCAAAAGTGAAAACCAGTTACAACCAATGTGAGAAAAAGCTATTAATCTCACAACCAAGTAATAACTCTATTACTTGAAGAGGCTAAGCAGATGTCACACTGCCCACTAAGTTATCACCACTAGACAACTTAGGATTCAACTAAGCAACACACAGGTTGCCCACTAAACCACCCACTCTAGATGACTTAGACTTTGACTAAGCAACAAAACGATGTTGCCCACTAAATCAGCTACCCTTAACCGATTTAGACTTTGTTAGATCGAGAAATATTTTGATAATTAACAAATAGAGGAACAGATAAAAGGAACCGGTTGCACCGACATGTTCCTTTCAGACCGAATTCGACTGGGATAAGGAGAACGTCAACCACGCGAATTAGAAGTTATAAAGCGGTGGAAGGGTTGCTTATTCGACAAGAAAGCAGTGCAAAAAGGTTTCCTTAAAGAAATCCTAAGCGAAGTAGGAAACATAAACAAAGTAGGAAACATAAGCAAAGAAGGAAGTAGTCTGAATAAAGATTCTAGAAGGAAATATATCAAAGCCCAATCAAATAGGAAAACTACACGAAGTAGGAAAAAAAGAACATACAATGTGAGCTTCCAAGTTCTAGAAGAGGAAGTCGAGTATAAGTAGGAGTCCAAGTTGAAATAGGTTTTGGATTCAAGTCTGAATCTATAAATAGGGCAATATTTTCTTTGGAGAAACTTGCGCACTTAAACAGAGAGTTACAAGCAGAATACAATCAAATAGAGGGAGTTCATATTTGAGTGATTTCTGATTATGAAGTGTAGCCAACGCAAGGAAACAAGAATTGAAGAACTGATTCATAGGCTTATGTTTTGTAGTTCTTAAGTCAAGTTTGCTTGTATTGAGTTTTTATCGAGTTGTATCTTTAATTCTTTCTAGATCCAGTGAAGTATAAATTAGAGTAGGAATAGAGTCTTCAAGTTGGGGTGACTTAAAGACTTGGGAACATAAACCTTGGGGGGTTTGTGTTGGAGTTTAGGAATTAGAGTTAGTTCCTAGGGTTGCAAAAGTTGTAATCTTAATTCATAACTTGAAGTGGGGTCGACGATCTAGTTGGTTGTTGACATCTAGGAATTAGAGTTTATAATTCCTTAGGTTACATATGTTTGTAATCTTTTGTTGAAGCTCAGAGTTTAATGAAGTAGAGTTAAATCCTACAGAGGTGTAGGTCGTGGTTTTTACCCTTTATGAGCTGGGGTTTTCCACGATAAAATATTGTGTCATTACTTTATTTGCTTTACATAACGTAACTGTTGTAATCTGCTAAGGAAACAGATAAAATATACTTGTTCCTTAGGAAAATCTAGGGGCCAGTATTCCAACAGACTTTTCAACCAAAACACAATATCTGAATCCTTTATAGATTTAGGAACAGATTTGCAATGTTCGTGCAGAAGAAATAATCCTAAGACAACTAAGCTTGCAGCTCTATCAGGTCCCTGTTGTTCTTGAGGATGATTCCTCACTTTTTGTTAGCCTTTGCAAGAGTTCTTGAGAGTTTTCAAGTTGTAAAAACTAAAGTTATGACTATTGGACATAATCTATATGAAGAATAACCTTCGAAGTCATGCCATTGGCTGAAGTTTCTGCCACTTCTGTCACTGTTGGAGACTGTGCACCAACCAATTGTACTTTTTTCAGCCTGACAATTGTGTGTATATTTGCGCCCGGGATCAGGTCCTTTTATAAGGTCCCTGGGCTTGTCAAATCATCAAAACTACAACTAACAGTTTATTCTTGTCTTTTATTTTTGTTTGGTTGATAAACTTTATGTCCATTCTTCGTATTGCTTGATTTAGTTTGTCTTCTCTTGGTTCAAATTGAAAGGGAAAGTTTAGACTTGGGTATTATTCCATTGTTATCCTATCGGGCAGTGGTTGGGAAAGGCAAGGCACTAACAAAAATAAATTACTATGTAGTTGTACGCATGTGAAACATTTAATTCGTGACGACGCTTGCAATTCAGTTATTTAATTTGGTACCAATACTAAATAAAGGAAAGTAATTTGCTGCACAACGGCTTGCGGATATTAATTAACTTTATTTTTCATCTCAGTTTATGTGAATTTTGAGCTAAGACATTTGATTTTGACTGTAAATTCTTTACAAATTTGAAAACTAACTTCAAAGATATGGTCTAGTGAGACAATCGATTTCAATGTGTTTTGTTAATTGAGTGTAATTTGCATGTAGCAACCTTGTTATCACTTTAGATGTCAATAGATAAAATTTATTTCAAAATCCACTTCTTTAAGAAGGACAGCTAACCAAATTATTTCAATGACAATTTGTTGCTAAGTTTTTGTACTATGCTTTTACAGAGCTTCTTGATACAATAGACTTTTCTTAGTTTTCGTGATACAAGTGTATAACTGTGCAATGCACGGACACTGACCATATAGTTTATTATTGAAATAGGAAATTACATAAATTGACTAGAATGGTACTTAGCCTAGAATGGTATTATCGTACTTAGAGCATGATGCTTGTTGAAGCTTGAGTGATGAGCTGAAACCTATATTCCTTCCTACAAGGTCAAATACCAATAGGTTCTCTTCCATTTGATGTCCTCCAATCACAATCGATGGTTCCCATGTTTGGTCTTGTCCCACAAATGCTAAACACATAACATCCTTATTAACTTGTACCACTGAATTTGTCCCATAAATTCTCCAAAATGCACTCAGCTTATGCAACACAAAATCTATCACAGGAACATCTGGTCCCACGTTGGTACTTTTAATGTTTTTCGAACTAAAGCAAAGTCCAAATTGTTTCATAGGAGGCTCTACAATTGTCACATTCTTCGGAAGCGCCTTGATGAAAGCAGTTTTAAAAGCATCATAAATGGTAGTGTGTAAAATTGTGAAAGGTGTCGCTGTGCTTATTCTAGTCCCAGCAACTCCATTTTTCTTATTAATAGATAACAATGTTTTATTTAGTGGAATGTCTTGCCCCGCGATTCGAAATGGATGAAACTTGGATATAGTACTCTTCAGATGTAACAAATCCTCCCCTTGTATTTGCGATTAATTTGGTGTAGAGAATATCTTTGGTGATATCGATCTTCTTAGGATTGTAAACATAATATGGACCAGAACCGATGAATATAACCCCACGAGATTGTGTAGATGAGCTCAAACATATACCAAATTTCTTGGTGAATCTAGAGTCTAAAGCAAGTTGATTGGGAATGGAAACTGGACTTTCACGTCCAAAACCTGCAACTCCTGTTAAGAAATAATACAATTCAATAATTAAAAAATGTACTTTCTCAAATTGGGTTAAAAATTGTATGGTTGACTTCTTACCCTCTACACTTGTTTATGGTGCAATTAAACCCCTTACCTACCTAAGGACATGTGAGGAGAAGAAAAAATAAATACTCTATTAAAATGACAAAACTTTGCATGTGACATTTTCTTTAATTTGTTCACTATGTAACACTTTGAATTATACTCCCTCTGTCCCTAATTACTTGTCCACTTTTGAATTGACACATATATTAAGAAAACAATTAATGACATAGTGAGTTTACCATTTTATCCCTATTAATTATGAAGTAGATGAAAAGTTCTACATTTTTCAAAGTAATTAGTCATTTAATTGAGGGTATAATAGGTAAGAAAAATTGTCCTTTCTTGATTTGTCAAAATGGACAAGTAATTAGGGACAACTATAAAAAGAAAAGTAGACAAGTAATTAAGGACAGAGGGAGTATATTTTAAAGTCAAAAGGAATTAGGTGGGTCCCATTGTGACTTCTATAGTCTATTGGGTCTATCCCTTAATTTTTTTATGAGCTTTATTTAAAATCCTACCATCTATGTTATGAATGGAGCACGTAGGAGATGGTTCCTACAGCCTCCTTTTTGTACTTCAAGGTTCATTCAATAATGTGTAATATATATAACCCAAAAAAAAAAAAAAATACATACCTGCATTTAAATTTAATTTAACAATTAACCAAAAAGTATATGTGACAATTTTAAATTTTAAAATAAGGCGTTCACACAATATGATTCAATACCTGTGACTCCATTCGCGAATTGTCTCATCATATCTTGATCAAGAAGGCAAGAGAAAATAAACCGCGGCCAAGTTACACGAACACCAGGAGTAGAACCAATAGCCAATACATCCTCAGCAATTTCAGCACGATCGTGAAACGAATTGATCAATGGATTTTCACCCCAAATGTAACAAGTATCATTGCTACATCCAGGCTGCACTTGAGGTTTGAATATGCAATCTCCACAGGCATGTGACTTGGCAAAAGTGCATTGTGTGGAATTACATACAGCTGGTTTGTAAGTTGAACTTTTGTAACCTTTGTCACAATCCACCCATAAGCTTCTACCACCAAGATTGATTAAGAGTTTTATGGGGATTAAAGGAGTTCTTTGTCCTACTTCTATAATGTATTCTAGGGTTGATGCATCTTTAGTGACTGGAATGTATAGTACTTCAGATGAGCATAGAAAAATATTGAGTAGAAGAAATAAGAGAAGCATAGATAAAGGAAGTTTGAATGTCACCATGCTAGACAAAGAAAGAAAAAAAGCAAATGGATTATTAGACCAATGAGAAATTCCAAGTATGGAATTGCAAATTTATAGTAAGAGAAGTATTAGATAACTATAGTCTATATGGATTGTTTTGTTTATTTCCGTTGACATTTAGTGAAGCTGTATAATGGTTCCTTATTTCTTACTCTTTTTGGTCCATTTTAGATGTCGTGTTTATCAAAAACAATCCGATCTAGGAAAATAAAACAAAATTAATAACAAAAATTTTAATTTGATAATTACTCAATAAATATAAAGAGAAATTATTATGATTAAAAAAGGTAGTAATAGATCAAAATAAAAATTAAATTAAAATAATATATGTATTTTTAGCGACAATTAGCACTCTTTGTATATGTCCCTAAAACTTTTAGCGACATTGGATCTAATGACACTTAACTAATGTCGGTAGAGACGTTAGTACTCTTTATTAATATGTCTATTTATTGCCGCTAAAAGTTGTTTTTATTGTAGTTTAATCATCTTTAGAAGGAGATGAATATTGTGGAGGCACAGAGCAATAACAAAGGGCAAATTATCTACTCCCTCCGTTTCACAAAGAGTGGCCTAGTTTGACTTGGCACAGAGTTTAAGAAAATAAAGAAGACTTTTGAATCTTGTGGTCCTAAATTAAAGTTATGTCAAATGTACAAAATTGCCCTTTAATCTTGTGGTCTTAAACATGCCACGTGGAAAGTTGAAAGTAAAATGTTACCAAAAAAGGAAAGGGGTCATTCTTTTTGAAACGGACTAAAAAGGAAAGGAGGACATTCTTTTTGAAACGGAGGGAGTAGTATTTACTTTCTTACCTTTTTACTTACTTCATTTCTTGTTCTTATTTGAATTATAGCGTTGTAATCAGATACTATTAAATAACTAGAAGTCCTTTTTAGGGGGTTATGACCATACTATGAACGTTGTATAATTTGATATATTGGTTGTTATTGCGGACTTTTACCGTCAAAGTTTTCTCCTCTTAATATTATGCTTATTTCTGTGTTGCTTAGCTACCTATAGGTAAGTGGATAATTGCTAATGGAACTTGAGATTATAGAAAAATTAGAGATAGAATGTTGGATAAGGGAAGTATGATGTGGAACAAATTAGTTGATTATTCTCGCTCAATAATGTAGTTATAATGGTAATTTGAATAGCCGTTTAGAGAATCCATGGACAGCATGACTATAATATCAACTCTGTGAATCAGCAAAATGGTAGATCTCGTAAATCGATTTATCAATGATATATAGACCATCTAATGTAGAATAGAGGGGATAAGAACATAAAACGATCGATACAAGTCATACGCCTATGCAATGCACGGGCACCGACCATCTAGTTTATTATTGAAATAGAAAATTACATATATAGAAGGGCTTAGATATTGTCGTACTGAGAGCATGATGTTTGTTGAAGTTTGAGTGAGGAGCTGAAACCAATCTTCTTATGTGGAAGGTCAAATATCAATAGGTTCTCTTCCAATTGATGTCCTCCTATAACAATTGATGGTTCCCTTTCTTCATCTTGTTTCACAAATGCTAAACACATAACATCCTTACTAACTTGTACCACTGAATTTGTTCCATAAATCCTCCAAAATGCACTCGGCTTGTGCAACACAATATCGATCACAGGAACATCTGGTCCAACGTTGGTGGTTTTAATGTTTTTCGAACTAAAGCAAAGTCCAAATTGTTTCATAGGAGACTCTACTAGTGCCACATTCTTTGGAAGTGCGTTGATGAAAGCAGTTTTAAAAGCATCGTAAATGCTAGGGTGCAAAATTGTGTAAGGTGACGCTGTGCTGATTCTCGTCCCACCATCTATATCTTTTTTATTAATAGATAGCAATGTTTTATTTAGTGGAATATCTTGTCCCGCGATTTTAATGGATGAAACTTGGATATAGTACTCTTGAGTTACCAAAAATGCATTTTTATTTGCGATTAATTTGGTGTAGAGAATATCATTGGAGATATCGATCTTCTTAGGATTGTAAACATAATATGGACCAGAACCAATGAAGATAACTCCACGAGATGTTGTAGATGAGCTCAAACATATACCAAATTTCTTGGTGAATCTAGGGTCTAAAGCAAGTTGATTGGGAATGGAAATTGGACTTTCACGTCCAAAACCTGCAATTCCTGGTAAGATAGAATACAAGTTGAATAATTAATAAGTGTTCTCTCAAATTGGCTAATCTTTTAAAGAAAGAGGTTATCGTTGTCACCTGAAAATCAAAAAATATCTCCACATCAAAACATATTCAGTATTTATTTAGCTTTCAAATAAATATTTTACTATATATTAGAAGAGTCTAGGATTTACTACCATTGTTCCAATTAAATCATTACAAATGTCCAATACTTACTATATAAAATATATAAGTGGGCCCCACCTCCTTCCACTTAAATAATATTTTTCAACCTTATCATGGTAAAA
>JAJOOR010030612.1:0-11229 GCA_036250505.1 Solanum acaule | reverse complement strand
CCCCCCCCCCCCCCCCACCCTTTTTTTTTTAGTATAAATAATATAAAGAGATAGTCAAATCTTGATTACAATTGATACCAGGAGTTAGAATCGCATGTAAATCTTTTTTTTTTCTTTTTCTAACTAAGACTGAATTCAGGGTAATTTCCACAGCTTTAAGTGGTACCTCAAACATACTTAAGTATCAACAAGATTTATTCCTCTTTCTTCAAACAAATATTTAAATTGTACCAATCCTCATGTTTCAAGTGCCCTCACAAAAAGAAAAGTCTTATTTCACACATATTTGAAGCATATTATTTGAGGACATTTTCAAGGTGCACTCACACTCACAAAAATGTTCAATGCATGCAACTGTGATGCCATATGCTTGGCCCTTATGTAAATCTCCACTAATGTGAGGACATTTGGAATAAGATCATATCGGGCTTGTCATTGGCTTGTAATGTAGGCTTACGGACGGGTAGGATATATATTTGGGATGAGAGTGACTTAATTCCTTTTTGAGCATCACAGTGAATTTGTGTTTTTGATGATTGATGCACCTTCGGGGTTTGATCCACTTCGTTGTCCCTTGTTTTTTTTTCTGACTTCTTTTGAATTCTTATTTGTTAGAGATTTCCTTTTTCACCCCTTTCTTTTGAAGTTTTCTCCTCTTTTGTTAGAGGTTTTTTTTTCTTCTCGTCTTTCATTGACATTGTAGGGGTGTTTTTGTCTTTTTTTATTTCTTTCCACCTTTCCTTTTTTTTTTCTTTTTCTAGAAGTTGTTTTCTTCTTCCTCAACTTTGGGAGACTTTGTATCTTTTGTCTATGACAACTTCAAACATGGATCTTCTCTTATAATTTGCACTCAAGAAGGTTGGGCCAAGAGAGGGATAATGCATGTAAGCACTAAAAAGGGGTAGTGGTTAAGATGTGGTTGTCCAAAGAAAGGTTTCATGTTCAAAGTGGGGAAAACTAGGGATCAATGTCATTTGGTAGGTTTTGAAAGACACAATCGGGTCAAAGAAGGCTTACAATCCTTTCCCAAACCAAACATAACTCAGGATTTCGCCTCGATAAACATTCAAGCCAAGTTCTAGATCAACAGTGTGATGCAATTGGATTTTGATCTAAAAGCTCACCACACAATGCACATGAAATCATAAGGTTGGTTTTATTCTTATCTTAAATGCATGCAAGAGAATTTTCAAGCATCACAAAAGTATAAATGAGAGGTATCACAAAAGTCTATAGTTTACTACAAAGTCAGTCATCTCCATCATATCACATATTTTTACATGCTCCTAACTGCATCGGTCCCAACTGAGCTGAAGACATGGCTCTTACAATATGTACAAAATGTTTTTTTAAAGGAATGAATATCGAACCCAAGAAGGGTTGTCTATGTATCTCATCAAGATGAGAATCAGGTGTGCGTAGTTCATGCAGATATGTTTTTGAAAATATTCACAAACTATTTGAATATATATTTTTTTTAATTTAAAAGAATGAATACTCAACCCAAGAAGGGTTGCCTACGTATCTCATCGAGATGAGAATCAGGTTCGCATAATTCGTGCAGATATGACTTTGAACATATGCACACAATATTTATTTTTATTATTTACTTTTGAAAAAATGAATACCGAACCCAAAAAGAGTTGCCTACGTATCTCACAGAGATGAGAATCAAGTTCGCGTAATTCGTTTAGATATGGCATAAAACAATTTTAAAATTTAGACAAACTCGGAGCGATTCCTTGTATCCTCTTAACTGTCGACTTTTGTACTGTCTGTTGAATGTGGCCTCCCATATTATTTACAGTAACTTCTTGTTGTTGTATATTCATTTTTGAATGTCTCTTGGCCCTATGTCTTCTCCCAATTATCTACGAAAACCACAAATTGTTATGACCATCCCCGACAACAGTCGGGGATGGTTTTTCTGAAAAAATATGAGAAATGTGTGAGAGCAGATCAACATGCAAAATAATAAAAAATAAATGAGTGCGACCTTATAGTCAAATACTCCCCTGATTTATCCTTTGACTTGATATTAATGTCTTGTGAAATACAAAGACTCGAACTTCGTGAGTCCTATTATCCCTTGCAACTTTGGACGAACAATGACTTCTAAAGTTTGACATAGATCAACCTCTCGCTTAAAAAGAAAAAAAACTCAAAAGATAAAAGTGTTAATTCATGTTCATAATGAATAATACAAAATATCACACAAAGAATTAATTAAACACATATGCACTGTTTTGATTGAAAACAAACTCAATTATTTCACATAACATACAAATAGTTATTGCGCGTCATATATAAATATGTGACCCTTTTATGTCAAGGGTAGTCCTACCGATCTGAAGGATGTATAACACCATTTGAAACATTCCATTACCTCCAAAAAAAATTAAAATCTATACAAGCATCGTAAATAAATTGAATGGGGATACATAATAGGGAAAAGGGATACAAATAATCGGTCTCATACATGGGTACAATCCTAAACTAAGCTTCTATGGAAGGTCCTTCTTTCTTGAACTTTTTGCCATCTCTAAATGTCAATGTCTTCAGATGAAATGCTAATTTGATCCTTCTTTGACTCGAACAAACTCTTAAACTCCCAACCCAAGAGACAATGTTTTACCAAATGACGTATACATTCTTCAAATTTAAATACATAAGCATAATTGTCTTTTGTTGACCAATGGGCCAAATAGACACAAGGTGGACTTCTGATGGGCCCAACACGCCTTGGGTGTTGGATCGACATAGTTTAAAATGCGCTAAATTTGAGATTTGGTTTCACTCTATGCTAGTTGACTAAGAGTGGTTTGACCGGTAACCCAAGTGGACAACTTAGGCTGGAACTCACGACAACCATTGAACGCATGACGTATCAATAAATTGTCAATCATTTTGAAAAAGGGTCAAGTATAAAAAGTCCAACTGCGATTATATAAAAACTATCATTAATATACTATACATATAAGTTGGAAAATGTCATGAATGCAATGATAGTATACATACAGTTTAAACAAATAATGAATAAATAACAAGTATAATATACAAATAATCAACAAAATATACAAGATACAATTAATAACACAATAAAAGAATAACTCCTCAAATTTGAAAAAATGACCTCATAATGGTTAGAACCTTTATATCTCCAGCGGAGTCGCCATTCTGTTTACATCCATACTTTATTCAAATAGGGCGAATATTGTGGTGACTCAAAAAATAAACAATTAAGTCAATTTTAAATTTTTTTAAAGAATAAATGAATTTTAAAAGAGTCGCCACCTAATTTTAGGAAAAAATTAGGAAACCATTAAGTGATCTACGAAACCAAGATTCTCGGTAAGGGATTCAAGTTATTCCGAAGGGAAGGTGTTAGGCATCCTTCGAAATCTACAACTGTGGGTCCCGGCTGAATTTATTTTTTTCAAATTGAGGTGGAGATAAAATAGTATACGAGTATAATAAACATGCAATATACACAAATAATAAAATAAAATAATAATATAATAAACGGCCAAAGATTTGCCTAACATCGATAATATACACAATAACGAATAAAAATATAATTCAAATTTTATTCGATTAGCTTCAATGGGAAGCAACTCCGGGTACCTGTAAAGACACTTAGTAAAAGTGTTAGTACTAAATAAATATGACTAAAAATAAATAAATTAAACAATAACTTAAAAATAAACATCCGTCTTATTAACATGGAAGACCTTAGAAATCGACGGCAATTTCTTCATCGGTCATTTTAACATACAAAATATATAAACTTAAACTAAAGTTTCGTCTTTTAAAAATGGGGAGGCCTTCAAAACCGACAAAGAGATTTTCTTATTGGCCAATTTAACTTGTATTTTCTAACACAAAATTAATATAAACTAATCAAAAGCAAGACAAAGAAAAATCCAACAAACCATAATTCTTAAGAGAAAATACGAAATCAATCTAAACGAATTAAAAATAATAATACTGCAAATTGAATGGAGCAACAACTGTTAAATAAAACAAATGCAAGTCATTAAAGAAAAAAATTAATAAACATAACATAATTCAAAAGTGAAAAAGAAAGTAAACAATAAAATAATAGAATGGACAAAATAAACAACATAATAAATTTCAAGAGAATAATTCCACGGCAACATCAACAATTAAAAAATAATATACATGTATCAAATAACATCACGTGTCATCCCAAAACCAAAATAAAGCTATTGAATTTGTTTTAACATTTGCTAAGGTCAAAGACATAGTCAACAAAAACTCAACAAGAAAAATTAAAATAACAACTAATGACAATTAGTGCAAAGTTAATATAAAAGAACCCACAAAATGAATATTAGCAACAATTATAATTATAATCTAATAAATAACAAAATATAGTTGAAGTAATATACAATCACTTGTGACTAAAAATAATAATAATATAATATATAAATAAGCATAAGGAGCAATTAATTAATGTGAACAAAGTAGAGCCATATGAATAAACAATTAAAGTAAACATATAAACTATTAACCGAGAAGATGAATTTAAACAGGATAATAACCACAAAAACTATAAACAAAACTACATCAGACCTAATAAAATAACAAGTTCAAAAATCAATAATATGAAATGGCCACAACGATGAAAAAGAATAGAACAACATAAGTAATAATCCAAATTTGGAATGAAGCTAATGGGTCAGATCTAGATTTTACCAACATTTGAAGATGGAGCTTGTTGTTTTTGGTATTCGCTGGTTCCGATGGTGCGAATCTGGTTCATGACTGTGTGGTCTCATCGAAGTTAATGGTCATCCTTCACCGGAGTTAGAGCCACACCGAATTTGGGGAAGACGACGGAAAAGGGTCTAGTTGTTCGAGCTTCGAAGAAGTACTTGCAAAACAAAGAAACTCGTGAAAGGGGAGAGGGAAATGGAGGTCTTGGTTCTGGTTTTCGGTCTGAGCTGCTGGTCTCGTTTTGGGTCGGGTTTTGGTGATTTTGTAGTGATTTGGAGTTGAATCTAGGTAGAGTGGTGGTGGTGTGAGCTCATGGTCGGAAAACATGAAAAATGGGGTCGTTTATTGTGGTTTGGCTTGAAGCTGGTGGTTGTTTGGTGGTTGTTTTGTTGTTGGAGTTGGAGAAGACGAGCTTGCCGGAAATGGCCAACAGGAGAGTAGTAGTTGTTTCCGATTGGGGTCTTGTGGATGGAGGAGAAGGTTTTTTAGTGGAGTTGGTTTTCCGATGAGTTGAGCGAGGAAGAATAAGGGTGGTTTTCAAGTACGGTTTCTGGTGGTGACTTGCTTGTTGTTGTTGATCGATTTGAAGTGAGATTTGATGGTTTTGGGTTAGGGTTTTGGTTGGGGTTTACCGGAGCTTGCTGGTTGTTGTGTGGGTTATTTCGCTGGTGGTTCGCAGTGGGGCTCAAGGTCGCGATGGAGAGGGTCTGATCGGAGCTTGATTGTTCGAAGAAGAAAAATGAAAAAAAGGGCTAGTGTTCCAGGGTTTGTCGGAGAAACAGAGGGCTTTTGGGTCTTTGGGGTGGTGAATTGGTGGGTGAAGCAATGGTGTTGGTTCTTCGATGGGGTTTTGCCGGAGAAGAAGAGTGAATGGGTTTTGGGTTATGGCGGCTAAGGGAGGAAAATGGGAGAGGAAAAATTAGGGTTTTTACCCTTTAGGAAATTCTTACCTCCTAAAAAATAATTCACCACCCCCCACTCAATGACTAAGAAATAGGTTAAATAGAAAAACAAAAATCACCTATAGTACAATACCATTATATAAAATCGATGGGCCGAAATCACTAGCTAATAAAATATTTGTGTATGAAATCTTATTCATATTCGAATGAATTTTTAGACAGTGAAAAATATCAAAATAAATATTAACAAATGTAACAAATAAAATGAATATTAAAAAAAATATAATGAACGTAACTAATGACATGTAAAAATGTAATTTTAAGATTAACTGATAAAAGAAAAATCTTAAATTTTGATAAATAAGGATAGTTATCGATAAACTTATTTAAAATTATAAAAAAATTATTTTGAACTATTAAATAAATAAAACTCAAAAGTTACGAATTTTGAAAATGTTAGGCCAAAATTGGGTGTCAACAACCCTTCGGTGGGAGAACCATTACTACTAACCAACTAACTCGAAAACTAGACATTTAAAGATACAAAAGCATGTTTAAATGCAGAAATAAACTGGAGTTCCCATAAACTCCGAAAGTTTGACAAACCATTACTAAACATTTGCGGAAACAACAAGAACCTGAAAGTCAATGTACCAAAACTCTAAAGTTCAACAAGTCTAAGAATAAGGGGTACGACCCCGAAACTAAACAAACAAACATCTAAAGTACTAGTATATGTCCGAAGAAAAATGGACTAAGCAAAAAGAGAACTCATGGCAGCTTGGAAGAACTGGCTCACCCTTGAATTCGGTCTCGATCAGTGATCTCCTAAATAAGGTCTGTCAGTAGCCTCCTGAAGATGTCCTGTACTCATCAAAGAAAGAGCAAGTGCAGTATCAGTACACAATCATAGTGTACTGGTAGGATCACACGGCTACTCCCATAAGCACAATACACAACAAACAATCACAATATAATAAGCACACATATACGGAATACAGTTCAGTTATCATTCCAAAGCAACATATAGTCTTCCATTATCAATGACAAGTAGCCATAAGCATAACAATCACAAGTGGTTCTCTCAAGGAACCCACACCCAAATTGTTAGTGTGTCGGAATGTGACACCCGATCCAATATATGTGTCGAAACGTGACACCCGATCTAATATATGTGTCGAAATGTGACACCCGATCCAATGTATGTGTCAGAACGTGACATCCGATCCAATATATGTGTCGAAACGTGACACCAGATTCAATGTATGTGTCGGAACGTGACACCCGATCCAATCAGTACAACCACAATCACAATCACATCCATAATGAACAGTACTCAAATCATACAATCAAGTAAACAGGTTCATGGCATGTATTGTTCACACATAATTATTTCATTAGGTTCGTTTCCACATTTTCCTATTCGCATACACGCATGCATACAATATAGCAATCAATCGACATATATCACACAAACATGAAATCAAACCATCCCTTTCCAGATTCTTTTCGCTTGTTCTAGGTCTACAAATAATTAATATACACAAGATCAATAAATTAAGGTCTAATTATCTGGATTACAACAAACCCAATAACACAAGACCAACCCATGATCCCAATACCCAATTTAGGGCTTTTTCCACCATTAACTTCAGATCAAAACATTTCCCCAATAATTACCCAAGAATCTAAGTTCTACGGATCGAAAAATGAATTAGGGGAGTAAAATCCTTACCTTTAGTGCTAGAAGAGGTGGAAAACCTTCAAGAAATAGCCCTGGGTCGTCTCTTAGCTCTCAAGAACGAAACTTGCAGAAAAATAACTTTTTTGGGGTTTAATCCTGACTTAAGTCGCGACTAGGCCGCTACGGCAGACCCCATTCTGCCACAACGACCCTGCCCTAGTGGAATAAATCCCACCCTGGCAGCTTGCGCGAAGACAGAACGTCGGAATTAGAGTTTCAAACCCCCATTTCACAACAAACATTCAACTCATGACATTCAAAAACTACCCGCTCACGCTAAGGTCAGTTTCGAATTTCGTTAAGTCATACGGGTTCCTTAACGTCTTGGATATCCACTCATGTCTTCAAATCCATTATTAAATCTCTCACTTATT
Organism: Solanum acaule; assembly: GCA_036250505.1. Lineage (NCBI taxonomy): Eukaryota > Viridiplantae > Streptophyta > Magnoliopsida > Solanales > Solanaceae > Solanum > Solanum acaule. The sequence continues at coordinate 3,469 of JAJOOR010030612.1, read as the reverse complement.
ACCAGATTTCCCTAGACGTCTCACGACTCAGATTTCGTCCAAATCTGGACTAGCTAGGAATTCTCACGTCACTGCCCAAAAGTTTTTCTTGTCCCATTCTTTCCTTATTGGCTTTTCCCTAACGACGGAATCAGGTCGTTACATTTCCCCTCTCACGTTCTTCTAATTTTGAATAGTTATACTTAGTTCTTTTCTTAAAATTTTATAGATTTAGAGTTTTATTAAACTACTTTGGTGACTAAAGAATCTTTTTTTGTATTAGATACATAAGTATGTATCGAATGCTATTGGTGTCACAGTGCCAAATACATGAAATATGTATCTGATACATATTATCACTATATCAGATACATGTTTAATATGTATCTGATGCATGTTGTCACTTTAACAAATACACAAAATATGTATCTGATACATGATGATTTGTATCTGGTTTTTAAAGATTTTCCATTGCAGGTAAGGACTTCGGCAAATTCATTGTACAGAGTTAATGACAGTGGAAGACAAAATGAAATAATGAGAAGAATTTGAAATAATAATTGGATCGGGAATATGACAGATCCTCACGAATCACTAGACACGTGATTTTTTACTCCTAAATTAGTGTGTTTCAGTTACATTTCAATTTTAGACACACAGAAATAGATGTATCTGTTTTGCATGTATCTGGATGTGCCTGATACATGTATCTTGGGACAAAAATATGATACGAAAGCTAATTTTGTTAACTTAAGTGAAGACACGTAATTAGGCACTAAATTGGTGGACTGATGTTACTTACTCAAAAAAATAAAAATAAAATGACGTCATGTATATTTAATATATCGGTAATGTATAATATTTATGTAATGTATCAATATTGTATAAATAGTATATAGTTGTATATACATATGATCAGGGGTAAATTTATGTATAAATTTTGGGTCATCTGTCTAAACTCGATATATTACTTCTATAATTATTAAATAATATATTAAATTAAAACTTATGGAACCCGTTCTCAAGATGGATGGATGGTTCACTGGTATGACTACAAGATTTCAACACAAAGGTCGTAGGTTCGATCCCAGGCAGCCCCAATTCGCTTCAATTTATTTTTATTAACTAAAAACACGTTTTTCATTAAAAAAGAAGAAGCTGAATTCTGAAAGTCTAAAAGTCAAAGACTTCAAAAGTTTCCTTTCCACCCACTTTTCAAGTTCCAGTTCCAACAATATCTTTCTTCTCTCTTCAAATTTGTTGTAATTTTAAAGCAATGGTGCACCCGTTTTCTTGAAATCCTGGATTCGCCTCTGCATATGATGTATCAGAGATATATAAATACTCATAAACATTTTTTTATACAATGTTAAAAGAAAAAAAATTCAAGAAAGTCAAACAAGATATTACATAATCAAAATTGAACTTCGCTAGAAATAACAAAGGTCAAATAAAAATTTATTGTAATAAATAATAAAAAAATTCGAATACAATTGAAATAAAATACAAAACTTTCACATATATGGAGAGGGCGAGAGAGAGGGAGGAGAGGCAAGGGAGAGAGGAAGAAAGTTTGCTATAAAAACTATATAGTGTTGTTTTTTATAATATTTTTAAACTATAACTGTTTTCCATTAATAAGTTGGAATTTTTTATTTGTTCCATAAATTTTTTCATAAAAATATATGTAAGTCACTTTTATAACGAGGAATATATGTATATTGCAAAGTTGAGGCGTATAATCAAAATGGGGGAAATTCCATAATTTGTTGTGAAACTGATCCAAAATCTATTTTGTGATCAAATTAGATTAAAAAGACAGTCTATTTTCTTCCAAAGATAAATGTAGGCATTTTAGATTAAAATTAAAGTGACAAGTTTTAATGTTAATTAGCAGATTGTCTTTATTTATTTATTTATTTTTATAGCAGATTGTATTGTTGACTTTCTTTGTGGTAGATTTTTTATTAATAAACACTGACAAAATTAAAAGAGTATTCTACTTATATTATATATGAATTTAAATTACAAATATAATAATAAATAGCCTAACTTTTATTATATCCAAGAAGCTAGGGAAAACTAAACTTCCCCTATAATACAAAACTATTTATGGCTTGGGTAATTAGTTTAAAATTTACCAAAATATAAAATAGTAAATGAGATTGATGACAAGGGTGTAATAGATATTGCATAAGATACGAGAGAAAATATCAATTATTTTAAATTGGAGGAGGAATTTGATTTTTAAAATAAAATTAGAAAAGGCGAATGATTTTCAACAAAAAAAAATAAAAAGTTAAATGAAGAAGTGATGTTTATTACCTTTTTGTTAAGACGGAGAATCAGGAATGAATAATTTAAACTGAAACCTTTTAATCACTAAAATCAAAATCAAACAACACTAACAACACACAATCTCTTACAAAATAAAGATGTTATTTCTAAAAGACGGTCTTCAACTCGAATAGCATACATCAACATCAATTTAAAAAATACAAAAGTGTTAGAAATCTAAGATCATTTTTAAAAAAAATCCACCAACTAGTAGACCAGCAGCCATCCCCCTGAGTTGAAGTGAATAAACCACATAAGACTTCCATTTTTATCATTTACAATTAAAAAAGTAAAAAGAGAACACTACAAGAAACTAATATTATAATAAATAAATAAAACAAAGATGGCTAACATACTGTGAAGAACGTGAAATTTGCAGCCTATCAAAATATTATAATAAAAAGTCAATAAAATACTAAGAAGCAAATGCGGTATAATTTTGACTTAATTAGCTTAAGTTGAGACTTGAGAGTATCATTTTGACTGGCATTCTGGGACTACTAATTATATATTCTCTTCGTTTCATTTTATGTAATTGAATTTAAAACTTGTGATATATATACACAATATATATCATACTAATTGTGTGAATGTAATTTTATTTATTAAATATGTTATTATATTTGTCTGATTATAAAAATTTATCATTAAAAATAATGAAAAATATCAAACATGTCATCGAAATTTGAGAAAAAGCCCATCTATGCTATATGTTATAAGTTTGGTTCATCTATACTATTTCCGTTTGAGATAAGGCTCATCCATGCTATTATTTGTTAATAGAAAATAATTTTGGTTTTCGCAAAACTATTTTTTATCCGTGGTCAATTATGATTCAACCACATTATTAATTAACTCATTTTTTAAAAGGAAAAAAGATCAAATATGTCATCGTACTTTGAGAAAAGATTCATCTATGTCATCAGTTAAAAATCATTTCAGTTAACAAATAATGACATGGATGAACCTTTTGTCATACGAATATGACATACATGCGCCAAACTTTTAATGGATGACATAGATGAACCTTTTTCAAAATTTCATGACATATTTGAGTCATTCCCTTAAAAATAAAATAAAATAATTTAAATTAATTTTCAAATATAAAAAAGAAAATAGGGTCATATCACTGGAGTGGAGTGAGGAATATATA
>JAJOOR010030610.1:0-12216 GCA_036250505.1 Solanum acaule | reverse complement strand
AATACAAAATTTATGAAAAAAATGAGTAATATAAGTTGTGGGTGTATCTAGAAAAAGAGATAAATGGAGTATGAAAACTAAAATTGGGGATTGGATAGGTTGGGTTGGACCTGAGGGGACCGTTGGACAAGTGTGATTTATAATATTTCATCCATTCACTTTTATTTATCATTTAATTTTAATATATATTTAAATTTTTACTTGCTACTTTTGACATATAAAAAAAATAATTATTTTTTTCCATATTTTACCCCCTAACATTAAATACTTCTCTCTCTGTCCCATTTTATGTGAGTTATACTCAGCACGGAGTTTAAGAAAAAAATAAAGACTTTTGAAACTTATGATCTAAAATAAGGGATATATGTTTGTGTGACTATAAATCATTTCATTAAGGACAAAATGAATATTTTAAAGTTAAATTGTTACTTAATATGAAAATGTGTCAATCTTCTTGGGACTGACTAAAAAGGAAAGTAAGTAATAATATAAATTGGGACAAAGGGAGTAGTATTTTCTAAATCATTTTTTAAGACCTAATATTCCTTCCGTTCATTTCTACTTGTCACTATTTGACATGACACACTCATTAATAAAAATAATTATTGATATAAGTATTTTACCAAACTATCCTTATTAAATGATATTTAATATTAGGTCTTGAGAAATGATTTGGAGAATAAGTATTTAATGTTGAGGGTAAAACAAGAAAAAAATATAATTATTTTTTCTTGATACGTCAAAAGTGACAAGTAAAAATGAAAATTTATTTTAAAAATAAGTGATAAATAAAAGTGAATGGAGGGAGTATTAATTATCAATTATTAATAGTAATAGTGTGGTAAAATACTTATATTAATAATTGTTTTCATAATAAATGTGTCAAATCAAACAGTGACAAATAAAAATGAACGAAGAAAATACTATATTCCCTCCATTTCAAATTAATTGAATTGTTGAGTCATTTTTTCATTTTTCAAATTAACTTAATTGTTCAATTTTCAAGACTACTTTTAAAAATTTCTTCCAATTTTACCCTTCATTAGTTAGTATTGGAATCAATTATTAATTAATGTTTAGTTACTTTAATCATAAATTCAACAATAATTAATAAGGGTAAAAATGGAAAGTTATGTATAATTTATGTCTTAATCTTCTTTTCTTAGAGGGTGTGAAATACCTCAACAATTCAATTAATTTGAAATGGAGGGAGTATTAAACAATTCATTGAAATAGGAGTAGTTAAAACATAAATGTGAAAACGAAGAGACTCCAGCAAAGAGAACTAAATAGTATAATACATTATTTTTGACCAATGTGATTCATTTTTGAAAAGTCCAAGCAACATAGGTGATGATTATGAAAGAAAGAAATAAAAAATTAAAAATACAATAATTAATATTTAATTAATTAAATATTTTATTATATTTTGATTTATAACATAGGCAGAATTATATTCGAAGTTTAAAGTTACGAGATTCCAACTTTAATTTGAGTATAATATGATGATAGGTAAAGTAATGAAAGACGTGTAATTTCTTTATTAAATAATTTTTTGAAAATTTGACAAAAATACTATACAAAAATCATATTCATGTAAATTCAAGCTTATTATTTTTTATAATTATTTTTGTGTTTCATAATTTTATCTTAATTTAGAAAAAATTGAAATACTCTCAAGTAAAGGTCCCTTTCAAGTACAAAATTGTAATGGTGAAAGCTTCTCAAGAGCTGCTAGAACCGTACCAGATATTATATTATATTACTAACAGATATAGTAAAGTCTAGTGTCATCCAAAAAGGCAGAGTTACCAATTATGGCAACTTACTGAAAGCAATGTTTCACCTAAAAAAAGATTAATATGACCGTGTAACAGTGTAAAGAATGTTTAAGGACATACTCTCTTCGTCCATCTTTACTTGTTTATTATATTAAAAATAATTGTGTTTAACAATATTTATTAAATTTAAAAAGTCAAGAGATAATTTACTTTTTAAACTGTTATATTCTTAATATTAAATATTATTCAACATCTAATACATTTCAAAGCATTATTTCTATTATATCCAAAAGATAGTTTTATAATATTACTCTATTATTTATTTTTTATTAAGGCAGCAAGTCAATAATAAACTACTATCGAAACGATAGAATATTATTGTGTGGGCTCATAATTTTTCTTTTGTTTGAATGTGTTATCTAGCTGTAAAAGACAATAACAGTATTAATTATGTTTTCTCCCTCTCTATATAATCCCAACATTTTTTTTTTGCAATAATAGGGTGGTAGTGCTTCATCTCTTAATCAGTTTGTTGCTTCTTCAACTGATCAAAGGAGATGATGATACACAAAAATTATTAATAAAGCTGACAAACCAAAATTACAGAAATGCGGAATTGATAGAATTTATCAGTTTGGTGATTCACTTTCCGATACTGGAAACTGTCTGAGAGAGAGCTATTGTGGAGCTCAAACTAAAACTGGAAAACTTCCTTATGGAATGATTTTTTACCAGAATGCAACGGGACGTTGTTCTGATGGATTCATCATCCTTGATTACATAGGTTTATATTCCAACACTACTATGTACTTATATAAAAGTTTGATGATTTTTGTATTTAATTAATTTCTGACTCGATACAGCGATGGAATGTGGTCTTCCTCTCCTAAATCCGTCGATAGAAGAAAATGCAGATTTTAGTCATGGTGCGAATTTCGCTGTATCAGGGGCTACTGCTTTATCAGCGGAATACCTCGGAACATCGCTATGTCTTTCACAAATGGATGTCTTCTCATTTTAAATCTGTTTGCTCCGATGGTAATTACTCTCTACTTATTATATTATTAGTAAGCTAAATTAATGACAGTTGAAACTTTGTTGAATGCTAATATTAATGTTTTTCTACAATTATTCTTGCTTGCTAGATTGCGCAAAATATTTGGAAAATTCACTTTTCTTAGTTGGAGAAATTGGAGGAGATGATGTTACTTATGGGTTTAAGCAAGGTAGACCCATAGAGGAGGTGCGAAGAATAGTGCCTGATGTTGTGAAAAACATCATTCATTCTGTTAGAGTAAGTGTTTGTTATTTCTTCATTATATTATCAGAATAGCTTCAAATTTGATTCCTAATTATGATTATTTATTTTTTTGCAGACAATCATTGGTTTTGGGGTAACTCGAATTTTAGTTCCTGGCAATTTTCCTTCAGGTTGTTTCCCAATTATCCTAACGTTATACATGAACAAATCCTCAACTGTCTACGATGAGTACCATTGCGCAGAAGAATGGAACAATTTTACAATATCTTATAACAATCTTCTTCAACAAGCCATTCATGAGCTGAACAAAGAGTATCCAAACATTTCAATTATTTACGGCGATTACTACAATGCCTATTACTGGCTTCTACGAAATGCCGTTGCTCTTGGTGAGTGTATGTAAGTAATTTTGAGGAATAGTGAAGCAATTAGTAATTTTAATCTAACTTTCAAGGTAGGAGCTTCCTAATTTTAATATAATATGCAATTTATTAACATTCTTTTTGTTCTTTCATAATTTTAGGATTCGACAAAAAAATGCTACAAATAGCATGTTGTGGAATAGGAGGAGAATATAATTTCACCGAAGATAGGAGATGTGGTAAGCCAGGAGCTGAAAAGGCGTGTGCAGACCCGAGTACTTACTTAAGTTGGGATGGAAGTCATTTGACACAAAAGGCATATGGTTGGATAACAAAATGGCTAATTGATGACATTTTACCCCAATTGAACTGTCATGTTTAAATTTCTTTTAATTATTTTTGTGTTTCATAATATTAAGGGATCATTCATTATATCCCACGTTCAGACGCTATAACAAATTAAAGTTGTGTTTTGTTTTGATCTGCTAAATAATTATGCCATTTTTCCAAACACAACTATATATTTTCACTATTTGCTAGAATTGTGAACATGGGGACAAGCATAAAAGAACACTTTTTTCATAAACTAATAAGTAGCATGTAAATCTTAACTCAGTACTTATGGATATTGTGAGCTCACTCGCTCTAATCAAACTCATATTATGATTCTAAAACACTTAAATCAAAATAATGTGCTATAGCATGTGTATTTGGGAGAAAATTTCCATCTAAATTTCATGAATTAACTTTTAATGATCTTAAAGGGTCATCAGATATATTTTTTTTTGTTCTTGTATTTAGTTAATTTGTCTACAACATATATACACATGAAGCCTTCTCAAATATGTTAAGGTCCAAGAAGATAATGCCCAAGTCAATAAATATGTTCAGAGGGTGTTTAGATATTTTAAAAACGATTTAGAAAAAGTTAAAGTTAAAAATAGGTACTTTCCTAGTTTTTATTTTGGCATAATATATAAATATGCCCTTTAACTTGGCTTTAATTTACATTTATCCCCTTCAACTTTGGGTGTGCACAAATAGACACTTGAATTTATATTAAGTTGAACAAATAGACACACATGTCCTAAATGACATCCTACATGTCATTTTTTATCCTACGTGGTGTCCTACATTGTGCCATTTAGTACTCATGTGTCTACTTGGTTCCGAGATAAATTTCGAGTGCTCAAGGCTGACAGAGCTGTTATATCATTCGGGATTTCACCCTGAAGAATGTTGCAGGAAAGATCAATAAAATTCACTTGATCTAAGGTAAAAGTGTAAGTTTGCTTTATTCCTTCCTCAACCAACTCCATCTTGGGTGTAAAAACATAACTGAAATAAAGGTAGTTGGGAAACCACTTGTAAAATTTCACCACTTGAGACCTCTCAAGCTTCCCAGGCAAGAAGGGATAGAACCTGTCAGATTGTTATGTGAAAGATGGAGAATTTGGAGGTTAGAAAGTTGGCATAGTTGTGGTGGAATGCGTCCATGAATCATGTTATCCGTCATTCTGAGCTTTTGCAGAGATAAGAGACTTTCTCTGAACCACTCAGGTATGGTGCCAGTGATTTTGTTCTCTCCAATATCAAGGGCAAGCAAGCTATTGCAATTCCTCAATGATTTTGGAAGCCCTCCAGAAAGGTTATTGCGGCATAATCTCAACCAAAAAAGTGAAAGTGGTGAACAAACTGAAGGAGGAATAGTACCTGAAAGATTATTCCCTGACAAATCTATGACTTGAAGTTGTTGCAAATCATACCACTAATCATGAATCTTCCCAGACAAATGATTGTCTGAAAGGTCCAATCTCAATAGCTACTTGACACTTGTTATGGAATATGGTATAGTTTCTATAAAAGCATTTCCAGAAAGATCTAACACTTGAAGTTTTGTCATCACATGACCAATGTTTAAGGGTATGTATCCTGAAAACCAGTTGTTAGCAAGATTCAAATGTGTCACAGTTGGCCAAAGAGGTAACGAACCATGGAAGTGATTGGAACTCAAGTCCACTACGACACCATAATCGTAACTAAAATAGAAACCCACCGTCCAGATTTGGTATGTCGATGGAAAATTCACTATCCTCGGTAGACTTCCACCAATTTGATTATCTGATAGATCGAGAAAATGAAATTGTGAGCACATCATCCAAAGTCAAGGAGGTATAGGCTCTGAAATGGAGCCATTGGTGAGAATGACCCACTGAAGTTGCTTTTGAATCTTTAGCCATGTTGGAAACTTGGGACCCAAACTGCAACTTCTGAGCTCGATAGCATAGAGGCTAAATGGAGGAACCCATTCATTGCTCAAGTTGACTGAAAAACTTCTTCCACAAGATAGGGATAAAACTTTCAGTTGATAAAGTCTTTCAAAGTGATTTTGTGAAAGATTTCCTTCTAAAGCATTTGTTGTCAGTCGCAACTCAGTTAATTCTGAAAAATTAAAAATACTCTCAGGCAAGTGTCACGGACTTAGAGTCTTACTAAAGCTCCGTGCGGCACTTGACATCTTACTCACGAATCTTTCACGATCTTGTAAGCTCAAGTAAGCCCTTTGAAACTAAGATCGCTAAGAGAATGAAAAGGAAGACTTAGAGAATTTTGAAAGAAGGCTTATATTGCTTGGAAGAATACTTTACACTTTCTTTCTTGGTTGCTTGCTTGGATGGTGCCTTGCAAATGAGGGACGCCTCTATTTATACTACCTCTTAGGGACTAAAATGTAATTAATATTTACTTTACAAGTCTCTAAACTATTTACACTTTGGTCCCTCCCTAAAATCTTCTACTAATTCTAGGAAATTCTAAAGCTTTCCAAGAAAATATCTAGTCCCTCTTCTAGGATTCTCTACACATTCTAGAGAATTCTAAGGTTTTCTTGAAAACTACTTAGGACCTTCCATTTCCTTCTAAGTTATTCTAGAGAATTCTAGGAATTTCTAATTTCTTTAGCCTTCTTGAATAATCTAAAGGTTTCTAGAGTTCTTCGCAAACCTCTTCACAACTCTAGACCCTTCCGCCCCTATCCGGACGCAAAATTTAACTGTGAAGTGGCGGGACGTGACACAAGGCTCCCTTCAGTTGATTCTCTCCCAAGTACAAAATTTCCAACCGTGAAAGCTGCTCAATAGATGCTGGAATAGTGCCAGAGATCATATTAAAAGAAATACTAAGAATCGTTAAGTTCTTCAGATGTCCTAATGAATTTCACAATTCCCCTGTCAACACATTTTCGCCTAGAGATAATACCTCTATCGTAGGGTTGCTGCAGTTGGACAATCCTTCCACCACTCGACTTATGTCTCCATTAAGTTTGTTCTGCTCTAGATACAAATTCTGCAAATTACAGAGTTTACCCCATTCAACATTTGATATTGGGCCTTGGATGTTGCTGTCTACCATATAAAGTGTCTCAATGGTGGTGGCATTAGACAACCATTTAGGCAACTCAGAATTAACAAATTTATTCTGTGAAAGGGAGAGATAAGAAAGAGAAGTCATATTCCAGTTTGGGAAGGAATAAGGAAGATAGTGAAGACTAAAGTTTTGCAAACTGAGAGTCACTAAGGATGGCAGCCTATTAATAGAATCAAGCCAATGTGTTGCCGAAGAAAGGTTCACATAAGAAAGATCAAGATACTTCAAAGAAGACAATAAGAGATGAAAAAGAAAGGTTAAGATACTGTAATTTCTTTAGAGAAGACAAGAAATTGGGAGTGGTAAGTCCTTGGAAGTCATTACCACCAAGGTCTAAATACTCCAAGTGATGCAAGTCGAGTAGATCAAAACTTATGTTGCCACCCAAGCATGTTGAATTGCCTGGAACCAAGTATCCCACTTTCTTCCAATAGCAATTGTTTGTTCTATCATTGAGATCAAGCCTGATGACATTATAACCATCGTCACAATAAATGCCTTTCCAGATGCAGCATTCTTTGCCAACCCAAGAAGCCAGTCGATCAGTGAAACCTTGTTTGAATCTTAATAGAGCATTCCTCTCACTTTGGCTTCAGTAGTGTTTGTGAGAGGTAAAGATACAGCTTTTATGGCTTTGACTGAAACAGGTAGAGGAAAGGAAAGAAGAAATAAAACAAGTAGAGCAACTAAAATTTTCCAACATGCCATTTTAGTTGATCTTATACTAATAGAGATGGGTATAGTTTAAAGCACTGTATATTGCTAGCATTAGTTATTAACAGAGGACCATATATTTCTCCTTATGATTCAGCTTCACTACTGTCTTACAAGTAACTTGTAGTTTGCGTAATTGAAATGAGGACAAATATTTTGAAGGTCAAGTCAAGTCCTGTGGAATAATAGTGCTAATTAAGTAGCCCAAAATGTTAGCGTTAATTGAGGTCCTCTGCATACCTTAGTTGGAGAGCCTAGAGACAATCACGACTTTGACTTCTCATATGTTCACTCAACTAATACTAGTTAGTTATTATCTCAAAAAGTCATAATAAAACAGAAATGATTTTTCAACTATCATGAAGTATCCATGATTGAAATTAAAGCTAAACAATTTTTATCCTAAAATCTCATCAAAATTTTCGCCTCTGTTACATATCATAAAATTATTGCTGTGATTGAGCATGCATAGTACAGTTTAGTATCGTCACCAAATATCCTCCATGAATGATTTTCTGGAATACCTCCATCAATGTTTATTTTTCACCTTAAGCACTCTTTTAACTTTTAAAAAGAGCTTTTACATAATTAGGTCACTTAAAAAGTGAATACATTTAACTGAAACTTGTTACCCGGAAAATCAAGTACACAACCTACTACAACATGTTTAGCCAAATCTTTGTGTTTTCTTCTTCTTCATTTCTCCATCAAAAAACTTTGTTGATAATGTAAGGGAATCAATACTCTCTAAGCACTTAGAACAAAGCTCATAAAGAAATTTGAATCAATACTTACGAAATTTTGAAACCCAGCTCGTCTTCTTCAAGAAATCAGCTCCAAATTTTATTTTATTTTTTGGAGGTTTTAATAAAATTCTCCTCAAGATAATATGTCACATTATAACACAATTTTGACCCTTTTTTTTTTTTCACAACTCAAATTTGATTTTTAATCCAAAAATCAATCAATTATAGATTATTTTTTTTCTCGAAAAGCCACTTAATTTTGATTTTTAATTGAAAAATCAGTAAAGGCTTTACTTACAAAAATCACTCATTCTATTAAATTGATTTTTTAAATTAAAATTTGTTGATAAGAATTTTTTAGTTAAAAAATAAAAAGATATTTATTTCAAGGAATAGTAGATGGACAATCACTGCTACTAGAACTGTATTAACTGAATTTGAGGTGGCTTCATACTTAGTAGGCTAAATATTGTATCGCAAAATGAAATTATAATATAAAATATGTATTTGACCATGTGATATCAACTGAATTCATCTCATGATTTTATATCATGAAATGATATCTAAAAAATTTCAAAAAACATGATGTGAGAATTTCAAATCATGATTTGAGATTTCTCAAATAGACAAATTGACCCATAAGTTTATTTTTGTAAAAAAACTCACATATATATCTACTAACTATTTATTTCATATATAAATAAAATTTATAATTCATATCATTACTTTTTAAACTATTTATCTCATATAACGATTATACTCACCCCCATAAAATTTATCAATACTTCAAATCAATTCCTACTTTATCATTTATATTCACCAAATTCATTATTTTTTTCATCAAATTTATTTACCAAACAAATTTATCACTACATTCAAATGATCGAGAAATGTGATATATTAAAGACTTCTGTCATATAATCGAGAAATGCAATCTCAAGGTGAGAGGAGATTGTCCATATTATGTGGGAGGATTATATTAAAGAATAGTACTACAACTTATGTTCAATTTTATTTTTTTATTCAATTAAAGCTGATCAATAAATGTTGTATTTTTTTAGGATAACTTTGTGATATTATATTATGCAATTTTATAATTTTTGGCTTATTGGTAAGACTGTATAAAGAATTGAGATAATTTTAATAGTTTTACCACTTATGTGATTTTAATGTTTATGAGAAAATATACGACTTAAAAAATCCAAATTACATGATCAAACAAAACTTCAACTTCATCTCACGATTTCATTTCATATCGCATGGCCAAAACTTCTAACAAAAAAAATAAACCAAAAAGAGATCCATTGTCCAGTGTTATACGGAAAATAACATTCTATTTCTTTCAAAATCCGGTGAAAGGAAAAGGAGAAAAACAGGTATTTTCTTATTTCTAAAATTTTTATATCAATGAATTTTAACCAAATCAATTAAATAGATTAAGTGATTTTAAAAGTAAAATTTCCATATAATTAATTAAGTAAAAATGGAAGTTAATGACTTCATGGGAAATAAAATCTATAATTGAGTGACTTTTACATGAGAAAATTCATTCTTGAGTTCCTGTTATGCATTGAAAAATACAAACTTGTGTTAAAACTTGATGTAATAATCTTATATAGCATATTGATAATTTTATATGTGTTTTTTCTCTTTAGAAAATTGATTTTTCTTTTCCTACTTGTAGGATTGAACACGCATACAAGTACTTTGTTCTTATCAGTTATCATATTCAACCCCATAACACGCAGGCTAAGACAAAAAAATGCCTTTCTTACTTTATCATAAATATATAAGCCCAATTATATGTGATGATCAAATACATTTGTACTCTAACCACACACAAATTTACATGTATAAGCCCACAATTTATTTGTTACTAATAATCACACTTCTTTGGATGGACCTATGCGGAAGTGGAGTAGAGCGGGTTAAAATATTTTTTTGAAAAGTCAAAGAGGATTAAAATATTTCACTCTGTTCATTACTTTAGTTTCTCATTATTGTCTCAGTTATAATTTAAACTGATAGTTTATAAAATTTAATTCGAATATGGAAATTTACTTATGCTGCCTCTTAACTGAAAGAGTAATTGTAGGGATCTTCTTCCGATAATAAACTTTAAGACACTAACAAAGAATGTCCGACACGATAGTAACGGAATGATATTCAAGTCTAAACTTTTATTTTCAATTTAAATCAAGAGAAAACAAACTAAATCAAGCAATACGAAGAACAGACAACAAGTATATCAATAAAATAAAAAACAACAAGACAAGAATACACCAAACACGCAGATTTATGTGGAAAATCCTTTGATGTAAAAAGTAAAAAACTACAGGACCAAAAGCTTCACTATAATCACCAAGAGTTACAATATTATTTTCTCCAAAATTGGCCACAAAACAAGTGTCGTACAACAAAACAAGATTGGACAAAAATTAGAGAACCAAGGAGAGAATTCTCCCAAAAATGAGCTACTGTTCACGCCCCAAAATTAGAATCTATAGACAACCAAATCCAATCTCCACCATTGAAATGCAAGAACCAGATGCTGAGAACTCCCATTTCAAATTTGAGCACGATCCAACAGTTAACGAAGAGACAAACTCTGTTTAAAACGGACTGCCTGAACAGAAGTTTCCTAAAATAAAACAATTTTTTTTTGTTTCTTTCAATAAACTTTTATTTAGTAACACCACATAGAAAGGGAAAAATATCATGAACTCAATAATAACTGGGATGACATTCCCTAAACTATGCCTGGTCCCAATGGCCCTAATCACGTGCATACCAGTTGGAATAACAGCTGATGTTGCTGTCGACATTTTGCAATTTTCTGACTTAAATATTTTTCATTTATTTAAAAATAAAAAGCACAAACTAGGTGCCACAAAATACCTTAATCTTATGTATTATATTTCTTTTGGAACTTGTGGTTGTAGGGGCAACAAGATACCTTAATCTTAACTAGGTGTAAAATTGGACTGAGATTTGGGCCAATCTATATATGTGGATGATTGAACTGAACATATTATGTGTTTAATGTTGATTTTGACTAAGATATTGAACCTATACATTTGTGGCCCTAGCTCTCTGATAATAATGTGAGTGGTGAAAGGAGTTGTAGTAGTCAAAGATAGTAGATGCATGTATTATATGTATGTACAACTCTGAATAGTTTTCTTTGTCAAATTAAAATTGAGTTATGCCAGCAACAATAGCCTTGCTTCTTTCTTTGCTCATTTCAATGGTGAAAATTGGCGATGCTCAACAAGTATTAAAGCTTCAAAATCCACGATTGATGAATTGCAGATTTGATAAAATATATCAATTTGGTGATTCAATTTCCGATACGGGCAATTGCATCAGAGAGACCCTTTGTGAAGCTCAATCTTGGTGTAAGAGACCTCCATATGGAATCAATTTTTACCAAAATGTAACCGGACGTTGTTCTAATGGCATGCTCATCATTGATTTCATAGGTATAAATTCTTACTTTGCATCCCCAACGGTACTACTTTATATATAGAGAGAGAGAGCGCTCGTGCTATATTACTTCTTCATTTTCCATTTGTGACACATGTTGACACCTAATTTTGACCTATCCCGATAACGATTATTTTCGAGCTTCTTCAATTTCCAACAATTTAAAATAATTAGTTTTATAAAATTTCAAAAAAAATACATATATATATATATAATATAGTTTGTAAGTTATTTTAATAGATTTGCTACTTTTGTGAGTTTTAAATAATATATATCTTTTATATAATTACACATATAACTAGTACATTTTATGAATATTCAAAAATCGCCTCAAAAAGGTTTTAGTTCTACTCAAATATTTGGTTAATTAGTTTAGTAGTTTATATTTTAAATAATTTAGTTTATAATTAAGTTGATTATTTTATTTTTGTTAAAATTAA
>JAJOOR010030609.1:0-10343 GCA_036250505.1 Solanum acaule | reverse complement strand
AAATTTTGTCTTCTTCTCCAACGTCTTCCTCGCTGCAACAACAGCAAAAAGCGCCTGCCAGCCCACGTTTTGGTCCTCGCAATCCCAAGATGAAGACACGTCGGCGTCCAAGGATGAAAGAGTCGATCAAGAGCGTCCATCTCGCGCTTTCCTCATTCAGAATAGGGCGAAAACCTCATAAAAGTGTGTTTGCCCAAAATGGTGAAAAGATTTTGGGATTTTTGAAATTCAAAAGAGCCCCTTTTTTATCCAATTTTTTTTCGGTACCTGGCGGGAGTTGAACTCTAGTTCACTGCTATAAGTTCCCTTTTCTTCTTCATTTCTGTGAGGGGAATTTTCTAGTTGAATTTTTGGAGCAAAAAGAGATACTACATTCGTAGCTTAAGCAGAAAAATAGCTGAAATATAAACATAAAAATATATTCAGGACGGGGAGAATTTAGTTTTGATCGGAGTATCAGGTTTTCTACTTCGTCTTGAGTCAGTTTTTTCTCAAATCCATTCGAGTCTGAAATTCTGCCCGAAGTTTGGTTTGGTCGTTCGTGTTCGAGTTTCCTTTTGGTGATGAAAGTCGCCGTTCGTTCCAGCTTGCATAGTCCCGTTCGCTGCCCCCCAGAAGGTAATATTCCGTTTTTCGATTTTGGTTTCTTTCGTAGTGAGCTAATAGTTGCATAGTTTCATGGTTTGATGTTGTAATACTTCTGTTTAACTGATTTGAGGACTGCCTACTTCTTGATCATTGCGAGTCATTCGAAGGTTAGGATTTTGAGAATATTTTGACTTAGTGTCAACTATGGGTTAGTGAAGGAATTTGTTTAGCTACTTAGATGTTGTTGTTTGTGTTCATTTGTCCGAAAAGACCGTTGATTCCTCTCCGCCTCAAGTTTCTTTCTCCTTGTCAATACATGTTTTGTGTCATTGTTATTCTCATAATGTTGACCTTAAGTCGTGATAGTTGCCTATTTTTTGTTAGTCTTCATGTCTAGTTATTTAAGTTGAATTCGATTGGTTTGAAATGAGTAGAATAGACGGACGAATTAGTTATCAAGCTGATGGAATATGCGCTTTGTGTAGCACTATTCTGTTTCTTTTATGCTCCCTGCTCTAATAAGCTTACTGTCTGTAAGCATTTAGTTGTCTTTTTTGTGTTGGAGCATGCTAAAACTAAGTTATCATATATGCATCCAGGTTACTTTCGATTTAATGATATTTGGTTTTTTTTTTTGTAGTATTGGTTATCTCCTTTCATGTCCTCTTGTGTTTGCGATTTCGCATTTTTTATTTGTCTTCTCCTGCTCGAATAATTGACCAGCCTCTTTTAAAAGAGTTATTCGGCAACACCTTTTCTTACACATAAGTGTATTTATTTTGGGGATAAGTATGATTATTAAATCAGAATTTGGGGGAAAAGCTTTAGTCGATTATTTCATATCCAAGTAATATATCGCCTACATCTTCAAGTGTATGCATCAGCATGTGAAATTTGTGCTAGAATTTATTAACGTATTTTGTTGTCTCTGCTGCCCTTTTGTTATTAATTATTGGGAATAAAAATTGTTTTGACTATTTAGGTTGATTTGTTGAAAATGGCATTCCCTTACTCCTTCACTGTTAAGTGGAAGTTTATCAATTTATGTTTTCTCTTTAACTTGTTGTTGGGTTTGTTGAGTAATTTTTTTTGCTTGAGTCTTGTTGTCTGCAATTAGATTTAAGCTATATCAAATCATTTGCCTTAATTCATTTATTAATTATTCTTTTGTGTTTCTTTGCATGAACCTTTGAGTGAGTCCATCGGACTCCTTCATTTATCTGAGCATTTTATTCTGAGCCATAAAGTCTCAAATTCCTATTGAGTCAGCCAGCTTAAAAATTGACGAACAGAAATTGGAGCTGATTCGGGATTGTATACACCTAGTGTATACGGAAATCAAGAAGTGGGCCCAAAAGTCTCCAAAATTCCAAAAATTGTATTTTGTTATTATTGGGCCTAAGCCTATTTAGTCAATATGTTTTATTATTTTGTTAGAATTTAGGACAGGTGAAAAATTGGGCCTAAGGCCCAAAGAAAAATATTTCTTTACGTTAGTATAGGACAAGTGCAGGTGACTTAATGGGCCAAAGGCCCAAAACTGAAATGGGCCCAAATATTGGCCCAGGCGGACAGGAAAACCGGATTTGGGCCCAAATCTCTTTCCTTTCTGTCTTTATTGCGCTTGTTTACTTGTGAATACCTGTTTAATCGTAAGTTTATCGCGATTCAATTTTCCGCCAGATAGCCATTCTGAACTAATCTTCTAAAGGTTAACTAATTAAATACTCATTTTCTATAATCTGAAAACATAATCTATCAAAGTGTTTTAACTTAGATAATATCTAGTACTTCCCTTTTCCCCCCTTCAAAATAGTTCTAACTATAAAACAACTCAATTTTGCAATTTATGTTAACGTTAAATTATTTTAGCCAAATAAATTAATTGTCGGATAACCGCATTAGCGGATATTCTAGGTGCCTTAAAAACCTTCCTAGAATATTAATAGGAACCTCGAACCCCTCTTTAAATATTTTCAATCGATTTCCCTGTTTTAATCTTTTGAAAAATAAGTTTTCTTAATTTTCCCTTAAAAATTAAGTGGCGACTCTTAAACCAGTCTAAGTTCTATTTTTAAATAAAACAGCCTCCTCCACCTATTTTTTTAAAAATCAAGTTTAAAAAAACAATCAAAATACGCGTCATTTCATTTTTCTTCCTTTGTATTTGTAATTTTGTATTATAATTATAATTCATTCCGAATCGAAGAGACCATATCCCCTAAATTCGCAGCATTTCATTTTCCTTCCTTTGTATTTGTAATTTTATATTATAGTTATAATTTATTTCGTATATACTAAGTTTGTCACGCCCCGAGAGCACCCCTTAGATGTGACCGGCGTACTTGACCCCGAAGGGGTCTCATACAAGCCTCTTAGCATTCATAACATTCGATATATAGAAATAGTGCGGAATTTAAAACCTTTTCTTAAATCCAAAATCATCAAAACTTCATTTAAAAATACTTGAAACACATCGAAAGTCTATTGTCTCACATGGCCATCTAAACATAATATCCAAAACATAAGTAGGGTCACGGCCCTTTACAATTGAAAAGTCTAAACATAGTCTATTACATGAAAGAAGTGGAACATAAAAGTATTTGTCCTCGATCTATGAGGACATGCCACTAAGTCTTGGAGGAATCTCAATCTAAGCCCTTGAACTAGATGGATAGCAACTCACTTGCCGGAACAACCTACACTTGTTGTAAAATAAAAGAAATATGGGTTAGTACACAAAAATGTACTAAGTATGATGACCATGCAAAAATCATGCTTAAACGGACATTTTTCTTTGGAAGTCATGCATATGCCAATTTTTGAGAAAACCTTTATGATCATAAGTAAAAGAGGCATAATACACAACCATATCATCATACAAGTCATTTCATCACATTAAGCCTTTACCTTAGGTAACCCCAATGTCATACCTTGTGCAATGTAGGAATAGCGTCTCATACCACTATCCACACTAAAGTACCACATTAAGAATACCAAAAGTGAACTTACATTCATCCTTTCACATTATTCATACATAAAAGATATAAACATTTCATAAGACATGACAAGAAAGTAACTCATAATACAATCCAAGTATAGCATGCATTAGTACAATTAAGCATATAAGAGTCAACATTTTCATTATCTTCATGTAGAGCACTTTCATTCATTAGTCATTAAGACTTAGAGAACTCACTATAGCCCTCTTGAAGCCTACTCGTGTCATGTATGGATAGGATCCCATACTACTACCCACACTTCATAGAACTTCTCAAGAAACTATAATGCACATCTCACATGATGGGAATAGGCGTTTAACCGACACAGACCATGGGATTTAAGTCATGGAATCCGATGTCATATCACCCCACACTGAAGAAAGGTGTTCTACTTGCCTAAGGTAGAACTAGGTAATATCTTAGCTTTGGGGGCACATAGTTATGGGATAGGAAGATGTTCATTGGAACCCTAGCCTAACATTGGGAGAGTTTCCATCTTACCATATCCACCCGATGCTTAGCTTCCATTCCCATAGAGTAGTTCATTCACATTAACATCATAGGGCTACTAACACTAGATCTACCGACCCAAAGTACATTACACAAGAAAGAGCCACCATCACTAGGTCTACCGATTCAAGGTACATTAAGGGTGACTTTCCAAGAAGTGTGTCATCATCATTGGGTCTACCGATACAAGGGTCATCATTTCACACATGAAAGGGCTACCATCATTTGGGTCTACCAATTCAAGGTTTATCATTCATTCATTTATGGAAGGGTGCCACTAGCCTACCAATCCTAAAACACAACATTAGAATAGGTCAAAGACTCATCAAGCAAGGGTTACCAACACTAGGTTTACAAATTCATGTGCATTAAGTCAAGACACATTCATTGGTTGTTTATGAAAGGAATGCCATAGGCCTATCGATTCATAGTCATCATGTCAATACACATTCATTATACAAGAGAGGATGCCTAAGTCTACCAACTCATGATACAACATTCAAGGTCACATTCATCAACACAAGAAAAGGATGCCTTAAGCCTACCAATTCGATATACATCAATACATAGGAGAACCCTTCACATTTCGTCATCAACATTCATAAGTGCATAATTGAGAATAGCCTTTCAATAATAGCACAATTACATTCTAAACATGACTATACACTTTCAATGATTTCACATGCATATCCTTCAATTGGTGATCATATATAGATCCTTCATTTATAGAGATACAAGGAAGATATCCATCAATTCAAGACCACCACATACATAGTAAATAAACATCTCCACCTTTCAAGTAGATCAACATCTAATTCATAATTCTAATTCAACAAGTAATTGATCATAATTTGCCCTTCAAGGGTCATACTTCCAAATCATCAACACACCAATAATTTACTACAATTAGGGCATGGATAATGATATACTTTAATAATCCAAAGCAATTCAACCATATTCAATTCATATACATTCAATCATCAACAAACCCACTTCATGAAGGCACAATTTAGGAATTGAAGAAACTCATGGGTTCTTGGAGTATTTTCACCATAAATCATCAATTAAACACTAATTCATTCATAATTTGTCATTAGTAAATCATTAAAATACTATTTTAGATTTCATTATTCAAATTTCCCAAATCAAAACTCCTCTCTCTCCAAATATCTTCTCTCTAGAACTCCATTGAAGACCAAGAGAAGAAGAAGACTTAGGGCTTGAAGAGGAAGGCTAATTGAGTGGATTTTCGTGGAATTCATCTATTAAGTATGGTGATCCTTCATCTGGTAGCTTTCACCACTAGAGACCATATATAAAAACATGCACATAAATATTATTAATTTTGAATTCCCTTTTCTTTTTTTAGTTCTTGTATACTATTTGTTTTTAGTACATATTTGTAAAAGCTATTAAGAGTATAAATTCACACAATAATATTATTGTTTATAAGAGTAAGGACTAGTTTTAGTTAATAAGAGATTAAACATTTGTTTGCAATACATCACATTGGATGTTGATTTAAAACTTTAAAAATTAATATGAAGATTTGAGTTGTTTAATTCAAAGTTCTAAAATATTCTTGATAAAAAGCAAATAGTATTTTAAAAAATATATATAATTTATAATGTTCAATATGTGTTTTAAGTGAAATTAAAATCATAAATTCACTATTTAACACCCCTATAATTGTAATGGAAAACCGATAAGAAGTTTCCATGTAGCAAAAAAAAAGAGAAGCGTATATATTGCAAAAAGTAGAAGCCCTAAATTATAAGCTACGAGGACAGAAAAACAACTTTTTCTGAAGGTATTTCTTTCTACTTCATCTGTCTATGAGTCAGCCACTATTTTATTGAATTTCTTTAGACGATATTATATTACTAGACACAATGAGTCCGTGCAAGCATGGGCCCAATATCTGTTACTTTGTTTGTCTCAATTTATCTAGGTTATTTATAATATTTCTAACATAATTTTCAAATAATATATGTTACGTCTCTTGTTTCAATTTATGTAGCACGTGTGAAATTTCGAGATTTAATCACATTTTAATATGTTTTTCAAATATTTTAAGTTGTTAATTATTGTGATTTATAGAACTCTTAGCGTAATTTTCAAATAATATATATTACTCACTCAATCTCAATTATGCAGTAGATATGAAATTTCGAGAGTTGGTTGAATTCTTTATACTATTTATATAGTTTTTAAATAATATATGTTACTCACACAATTCTGATTATGCAATACATGTGAAATTTTGAGAATTAATCAAATTTTTAGTATAATTTTGAATTATTAATTATTATAATTTTTATAGTATTTTTTTTTTGTAAATTTCAAATAATATGTGTTGATCTTTGTCCCAATCTACGTGATCACATGTCAAATTTTGAGAGCCAACCAAATTTTTAATATGTTTTTAGAATATTTTAGGTTGTTAATTATTGTGATTTATAATACAATTTTTCCGTAATTTTAAAAAATAAGTTCCTCTCTTTGTAAATTCTAAAAATAGACCCTTAACCTTAGCTCCTCTTCTACTCTTTTTTTTTTTTAATTTTAAAAAATATGTTCGTTTTTCTGTAAATTCGAAAACATGATCCAAAGCTCCTTTTCTATTCCTTTTTCATAAATTTTAAAAATAAGTTTCCGTATAAGTAAATAATGGAACTTGACCTTAAGCTCCTCCTTTTCCCATTTATTATATATATAGGGGTGTTCACGGTTTGGATAAAACCGATCCAAACCAAAAACTGAACCAAATCAATCAAATAAAACCGATTTTATTTGGGTTTGATTTGGTTTAGTTTTAGATTTTTGAAAATCGATAGTATTTGGTTTGGTTATGGTTATATTCGAAAAACCCAAAGAAATAACTGAACCAAACCGATGAATTATATATATATATTTTATTAATATACATACTTAATATATAGTTTTATAAACAATTTTAAAGATCTTATACATGTTTTCATTAAAATTTCTTTATAATTTACTTATTGAAAGCAAAAATGCCCAAGATAAAACATTTATCTTATTGATTTCATGTATACGAGTGTCTATGACAATTCTTTGTGGAACTGAAAATGTTATTGTTTCTTCCTTCTAGGCCAATATAGTGAATTTTAAAGCTTTATTGATAGTAAATTTAGTGATCGAAAGTTTAGTATCTAACTATTTTTCATTTTGAATGGATTGTTGTCACATTTTTCACATTTTGAATGAATTGTTTCTTTATTTTTGTGTATGGTTAATAACCGAATAACCGAACCAAACCAAACCAAACCGAAACCGATAACCACCAAACCGATAAATGTATATTATATTTGGTTTGGTTTGATTTTGATAATTTTAAAACCGATTAAGTTGGTTTGACCAATAATCGATCCAAACCGACCCGTGAACACCCCTATATATATATTTTTTTATTTTTTTTGTTGCTTTTATAAATGCTCTAGCTCGAAACACTCATATTCTATTTTCCTTTTTCATCATTGTGTATTTTCTTCTTTCTTTTCCAAATTGGGAAATTTGTATATAATAGCAAACTATTAATTCAAATTAAATGTTATAACCACAGTTTGATTTAATTGTAATCCGTAGCAAACTGTTGCCATTCGCCTCTCTCCCTGAAATTCTCGCTCGCCACTCTCCCTCTCTCGCTCGCCAGTCTCTCCCTCGCCTCTCTCACTTTATACAAACACAAATGTATAAAATGTGTTTGTGGTTGTATAAAGCGAGAGAAAAGTGTATATACAAATACAAATATATATATATATATATATATTCGTCCTATACACTTATAATTATACAAATACAGATCTTCCCCTGCCAAGTTCTCTTTTGTTTTTCTCTCTTTCTCGGTTTATACAAACACAGATTATACAAATTACAATGTATAATTTATGTTGTATAAAGCGAGAGGGAGAGGTTTGATATACAAACGTTTTATTTCGATTCAATTGTATACAAATTCAAATTTATGCAGATATACAAACACATAAAATTGAATTAAGAGGCTGCCAGCGATTTATACAAATGAGAGGCTGCCAACGATTTTATACAAATCTGATGCTCCATAGCAAACATAAAGTTTTCTATGGAGCGCAATTATGCAAACTATAGCTATAGCATACAAATATGATTTTTATGTTTGCTAAATGTGAAAGTTGCTTTTATATTCTATGTCGAACTGTAATTTGTAACACAAAAATAATTAATGAAGCAAGATTATTTCTTATTTCTCTTAATTGATAATGATAAATAACATTTTTCTATAGTAACACTATTTTACATCAACATATATTATAATACGGGACTGTTGTATTCTTAGTTAAAGACGCGTTCAAGCGCCTAAATGGGTGCGCTAAAAGTCATTTATTGATTCGATAGATTACGTGTACTAGATTAGGTGTTATGAATTGATTGACTATATATCTATGTGGCCTCTCCCCGTGTTTTTTTAAATCGAGTTTAAAAAAAACAATTAAAATACGCGTCATTTCATTTTCCTTCCTTTGTATTTGTAATTTTGTATTATAATTATAATTCATTCTGGATCGAAGAAGACCATATCTCCTGAATTCGCAGCATTTCATTTTCCTTCAGTTTTTGGCCAAAAATATCCTTAAATTATACCCAAATTTAAACTATATCCTTAAAGTATCATTCTTAGCAGAAAACATCTTTCAAGTATTTTAAAGTGAACAATTTTCATCCTTCTATTAGATATCGTCAAAAAACTAAAGGATCCTATAAAAACATGAACAGTTCACGTGAGTATCAACAAAAGTTTTTCTGCATAATTTCATTACCTGCTATAAGAAGCTCATGAAAAAAATATTAAAAATCTTAGACACCATTGCTTACTGTAACAAAAAAATGTTTGGAAGGTGTGAGGATACATGATCTGTTATTTTTCTCATTTAGTAACGAAAGAAGCTGGAGCTTAATTATTTTTATCTTTTTCAAAGTCAAATTGTATTTAGATCAATAAATTCTTGGGCCAATTTGATATTAAAGTGATCAAAATATTGATTATGTCTCGCATTTGAGTTTCATTCTACATATTAGAAGCGGAAGTCTCCAACAAACGCCACTTCTAGCATGGTCAATTGAGAAGAAACATATTCAACTAATAATATTTTGATATCAAATTACATGAAAAATAAATGAAAAAAAAAACAGTCAAATTAAAAGATTTTGCATAATGCTAAACTCAATTACCGAAAAAGTTCACGATAGTATTTTTGACGTATCTAAGAATAATCATTACGAAAGGATGACTTAATTTTTGTGGGATCTATTACTTTTCTGATAAATTTAAGTGGAAGTATGAAAATTGTACACTTTTCAATAGTTGAAGGATGTTTTTATGATAAGATGACACTTTAAGGATGTAGTTTAAATTTTGGGTATAGTTTAAGAATGATTTTAGCCAAAAACTCAATTTTCCTTCCTTTGTATTTGTAATTTTGTATTATAATTATAATTCATTTGACCGCATCCCCTAAATTCGCAGCATTCATAGTATTTTTCTCCTCTTCTCATCTTATTTCATTGAATTTTTTTTTGTGTTTTTTTACCTGTAGATTTGTACATGCTTGTGAAAATTTTCGATTTTCTTTAGTTTTATTTGGAGAAAGTTCATCTAATTGGAGCTAATAACCTTCGCATTTCTGAGATCTGAAGGATCTGAACTTTTGAATTGTGTTGATGTTTTATGATCTGATTGCTTTGATATTTGATTTTTCGGATCCGATCCGATCGAGTAGGTTTTTTGTCCAGATGATAGGAAAAAAAAAGTTGAATTTGTGCTGAGAATATAAGATTAGTGTATTTCTTCCCTAAATTGGGTACATGTAAGTAGGGGTGTTCACGGTTTGGATAAAAACCGATCCAAACCGAAAAATAAAATCAAACCGATAAAATAAAACCGATTTTATTTGGGTTTGGTTTGGTTTGGTTTTGGATTTTTGAAAACCGATAGTATTTGGTTTGGTTATGATTTTATTCGAAAAAAACCGAAGAAATAACCGAACCGAACCGATGAATTATATACATATATTTTATTAATAGACATACTTAATATATTGTTTTTATAAGCAATTTTAAAGATCTTATACATATTTTCATTAAAATTTCTTTATAATTTACTTATTGAAAGCAAAAATGCCCAAGATGAAACATTTATCTTATTGATTTCATGTATATGAGTGTCTATGACAATTTTTTGTG
>JAJOOR010030606.1:0-13495 GCA_036250505.1 Solanum acaule | reverse complement strand
AGAAATACTAACAATGTGCCAGCAATGGCAGTGCTTATGTGACTCTTGTCTTCTTGGAATGACCTGGCCAACCCAAAATCAGCAATCTTTGCACGGAGCCTTGAGTCCAAGAGGATGTTGCTTGCTTATATGTCTCTGTGAATTATTCGTGTCTTTGTGTACTCATGTAGGTATACCAATCCTTCTGCTGTCCCTATAATTATCTCAAATCTTTTCTTCCAATTCAGAGTTTTACCTTTGATAGGGTCTGCCAAATTTGAAGGTTAGAATCAATATATGTGACAAAATCATTCGGACGTGCTTATGTGAAAACACACCACTTAGTCTTAATGAAAGTTGGTAACCTTGTTTGTACTTTTCTTTTTAGTTGGTGCAATGATGACATGAGTTTAGCTTAAATAACATAGTGAGGGTTTATATAGCTGACCCTAACTTGTGTGGGACTGAGGCGTAGTTGTTGTTGCAAAGTCTGGTTACTTACCAAATATGAAGCGATCAAGACTCTTGTTAGGGAGTAACTCGTATACAAGAAGGTTTTCCTTTCCTGAGCAGCTGCATCCCAATAACCTTGTCAAATTTTTGTGCTGGACGCTACTGATTATGTTAACCTCGTTATAAAAATCTGCAGCTTTGTGTTTGTTGTTGAAGAACAGCCTTTTGACAGCGATCTCTCTCCCGTCAGCCAAAACACCCTGCAACAAAATGCACCTCAGACTCTGTTAAATAGTCAACACTTCTGGTATTGCATTGCTGTTAAGATAATCACACTACATTCAGCCATTATATACCTTATAAACCGTGCCAAATCCACCTTGCCCGAGCTTGTTGGCCTCATCAAATGAACCCGTGGCTTTGTCAAGTGTCGAATACTTGAAGTTCAAGCTGTTTTGATGAAGGATCTTCACTAATTTCTCAACATCATTTGCACCTAACAAGTTCAAATTTCCCAGGAAAAGCTTGAGTAGGTCATAATGCCTCAAGTTAATTCTTGAAAGTTGTCTTCGGTACAGTTGTGTGCAAATCGCAAGATATATACTCAGCAATATATTGATATCTTAATGACTTTTATAACTAATTTTTGGCACAAAAGTATTTACCTTCTCTCTTCTTCTGGATTTGTTTGTTCTTCCAGACACCAAAACCAATGAAAGCAGCTACTCCCAAAACGACAACGGAACTAACAACAACAACGACAATGACTACAACTTTTCCTGCAATATGGTGATTTGAAAGTAAAAATTAGTTTATAAATAACTGGTAAACCAGGACGAAAAAAGAGAAAAACGTACCCCTGGATGACGAGCCTCCACTGGTAGAAATAGCATTGAGAAAATTTGTATCAGAATACCTCATGAAACATCCAGTGTAATGGGCTCTACCTTCTGACCGAGGCAAGCATCCCAACATGGATGCAGATGCATTTTGCAAACACGCTGCGCAGGAGTTTGCACTTAGCCTCTTCCAGCAATCAGTGAGAACATAAGCTGTCATGGTGGAAGACCCGGGCACTGACGCTTGAGCACGCGCTTAACCATTGTTACTCGGTGCATTTGCAACTGCTTGCTGAATGGCTCGCCTTGCATTTTGCTGGAACAATGAACCCTTTGTCGTCCTGTTTCCGCGTACATGCCTATCCTCTGGACCAAAAATACTGGTCATAGAAATTGTAATTGTCCACTCGCATAAAGCAGCCATCAAGATAAATTCGCGACTTGCCACTAGGGAAGCACTTGGGAAAAAGGGTTTGCACTTCAGAGAAGCATAAGACACAGTCCGTTAATGAAAGATCACCATAGCATTGGCCAAGTCCATAGCTAACATTTGGTCCAGTGCCTGTAGCCGTTACTCCATTTCCTCTAGTTCTCATTTGTTCACTTATAGTTTCCATTCCATTAACAAAAATTGAGACGGTACCTGTTGTTTCGTTTCCACATATGAGCTGGACTATCTGGGATCTTGGTTCAGCCACTGATGTATCTAGTAGAAGTAGGATCAACACAATAACAAAGTGACTAAATAACATTGAAGGGGTTGCTCTTTCCATTTTTGCCAAATGAGCTGTACAACACAGAAATAATGTGAGAGGACTAATTGAACTACTATTAGAGAAGAAACATAAGAAAATAGTTTGTTTTGGACTGTAATAGTTCGGACATTGTTTTAGAACACCTTGTTTGTGTGCAAACTTGGGTGTGTGTGAGTTTGTTTAGTTGAGTTTTTATTTTAAGCCATTACAAGTCAGTAAAGCGAAGAAACACCAAATATGTCCCAAACTTCTTGCTCCCACCGGCCGGCTGATGGAAATAGACTGACTATCGGAGATATTCGTGTTACTTCGTCTGCACTGGTTTGTACACGAATGAGTGAGTTATACCAAATACTCAGTAAATTATAGACCACTTCAAATCTTTGTTTTCGAGAGGGATAATCAACTCCGCTAATATCGATCAAAACTTGAACCCTTGTATAGGTATGCAATTTCATAAAGCACAACAATTGAAATAGGTAGTCTGTATTGGTATCAGATCTATTCCCATGTTCTGATCTTTCCATTTTTTTGGCCCATTTCTTGGGTAAAGTCTCCCAACTATATTTGGAAATGAATTGGTTATCCATAAAGAGAAAGAAAGTTTTCTTCCATGCCAGAACCATGATACTTGAGGGTGCCCAACACCTTCCCCTCAGTCAACCAAATTTCTTAACCGAAATCTCTATTGATGATAAGTCATTTGGAGTTGGACTTGTTTTAGAAACACAATTTTGTCACTTTCAATGTTGATAACCCTTTTGATCTTGAAAAATATGAAAATATTTTTTAACAAAGGGCGGGACAACTGCTAATCGTTGTCATCGTTGTTGTCCACTCATATCAATTATCACAACTCCACAATCAGCATCCTCATCCACAGCTACCATTCCCTCAATCACCGCAGTGAGTCATCATTTACAACTATCACCACCAACTAGCATTACCATAATAACCACCAATCATTATGGGCAATCGCCACCATCACCAATCACCGCTATTAGTCACCACCCCACCCCTATTAACTATTATTACCATCCATCACAATTATCGGTAGCCATCACCATCACTAGCTACTACCCACCATCAGTAAGGATGACAGAATTATCCCATGAAATCATAACCCGCAAAACCTCCCCAAGTTTGGACTGATTATCGACCCACCCATTTCAGGCTAAGGGAGTTACTAAATATCATCTATCTTGAAAGTTGCACTAAAAGAAAATAAGAAAAAAATTAAACATAGCACAATTCATAACATGAAGATTAAGCAATTATCAAATCTTGTTCACTACAAAAACAAAACAATACCAGATATCAAATGCTATTTTTATTTATATATATATATATATATAACACCATAGAAATACCATAGAATATGAGTTTGAAATTTGTACAAGTAATGAGTCAAGTAAGACGAATTGAGCTATGACCCGTTGTTTAACCCAGACAATAACCCATTCATTGATTCAACCCGCCCAAATTCAGCTCAAATTAAAGAGCTAACTTCATTTCTAAAGCTCGAACTCGATACCTCTTACTTATTAAGTACAAAGGATTTTTTACCGCCTGCCACAATCATTGAATCTCAGTGAAAATAGAAAGAATACTCACAAAGTCCTTTTGAGCACTGAACGGTTTGAATTCGCCGGATTTTGAGTCGGAAAAGAGATATCGCCGGTGCAAACTAATCAGCTGCTGTCAAAGTTGTAGAAACAGAGAAAACAGGAAAAATGAAGGGCAATGTATACTCTGTTCACTTTTATTTCTCATGTTGCGCTTTTCGAAAATTAACTTGACTTATTTTCAAAGTTAAATTAAATTACATTAATTTCATATTTTGAACAAAAAATTTAGATATTCAAAAACTATACGAAAAATACTATAAATTGCAATTCTTTTTACTTATCAATATGAAAATATTGTGAAATGTTAGTCAATTTTTTTATAATTTAACTCTAAAAAAGAAAACTATGATAATTAAAAGTGGACAAAGGTAGTATTGATTAGTGGGTCGTTTTGTGAGGGAAGTTTTTTTACTTCCAATTTTTTTTTTCGAGGCAGCGATATTTGATATCTATATTAGAGTGGATTAAATTTGAATGCATGCTCAAAAATTTAACATCGTGGAAAGGAAATAAGTTGGTGTCCCATATTTATATCATGCCGAAAAACTTTATATTGGGGGTGAAGAAAATATTCTCTAACAAAAACGATGCTATAGAATTTGAATTTAAAATTTCTGATTAAAAATAAAAAATATTTATTACTCTACTATAATTTATTTTATGTTTTTTGTGTGTGAACAAGAGGAAAAATTGTGGAAGAATTTGTTGGAAGGATTATTTGTTTGAATTTTTCAAAATAAAGGCTAGGAAGTCTACAGGGGTCATTTTCTACTGTACATTTACTGCCAAAGGAGAAGAAAAAAAAAGAAGAAAGAAAGATATTCCTTCCGTTCAAATTTATATGATAAAGTTTAATTTGATACGGAAATTAATAAGAAAATAAATATTTTTGTGATATTTGACATGCTATAATTCTATGTGTAGATGTAATTTTTTTGAAGTTTGTCTTTAAAAAAAGATATAACATTTATGGTACTATAAAGGTTTCACATGCGTCCTTATTAAAAATTGATTTAATTTTCTATTTATAGAAGGAAAAACAAAGTGCAGGACTTTCTAAGATGTTGATGTACGACTTTTTAGAAAGATATTTATTTACAAGTTGCTTGCTTGATTGCAATCTTTTTTAGAAAGTCGTTGTTATAAAGCTTTTCACGAAGTTGTAAGACTTATCAAGAAACTGCTTGCATGAGTTATTTGTAAGCTACTTGTCTGATTTCAAGTTTCTTTCTTAAAAAAAGTGTTATTATGAGAGCAAATCAGAGTAGCTTCATTATCATTTGCAATTTTATTTTTTTAAAAATAAAGTCGATGTAAATAATCGAGGCTGAATCTCTCACAAAAATTATGAGGTCACAATGTTTGGTATATTTTAGATTATTAAAGTGCACAATTGTATATATAATCTTAATCATTCAAATGTGCACGCCTCAAGCTATTTTTTAGCAGAAACAATCTTAATCATTCAAATGTGCATTCAGATTCAAACTTCTAAATCTTAATGAAAACAAATGAGGCCTCAGATCCACATTAGATCCCAAACTCACAGCTGTTTAGTTGCCAGTTGAGGCCAATTTAAAGACTCTATCTTTATATCATGCCTATAATTTATAATTCAGTTTCAGGGCATTGGTATATCATCATCTGGGGTAAAAAGAACTGTGAGATAAGTGGGCAGTCGTAGCAGAATCGCCTTGTTTAAGCAAGTACATCTCCCAAGGGTCATGAAGTTCCATGGTTTTCTCATCCACGAATGGCGGCTTAGTAGGAGGAGGCAACTCTTCGTCTTTCTTGACGAACATCTGTAATGCCTTAGACATGGATGGACGTAACGTTGGGATCTCTTGAGTGCACAAAAGTCCCACATGCAACACTCTTGCAACCTCATTTTTCACATTGATTGTATCGTAGTTATGCAACATGAGATTGGAATCGAAGAGTTCCTCCACTATCCCGCGTTGAAAGTGCTCCCACGCCTGTTAATTTCATCCAATAAAGTTAAGATCAATGAACGTAAATGTTGGTTCAAGAGAGAAGTGATTGATCAGAAATTACATCGGAAACTAAGCTGACTGTATACTCGGCGTCTTTTCTCTTGTTATTTTGTCTTCCAGTAACAATCTCTAGTAGAAGAACTCCAAAGCTATAGATGTCTACTTTTTCTGTTAGTTGACCCTGTGCTAAGTATTCTGGAGCCATATATCCTCTGCATAAAATGGGTAAATCATCCATTTTTTGTGTACTTTTACGCGAAAAATTAGAAGATGAGATGAAGAAATGCTAACAATGTGCCAGCAATGGCAGTGCTTATGTGACTCTTGTCTGCTTGAAATGACCTTGCCAGCCCAAAATCAGCAATCTTTGCACGTAGCCTCGAGTCCAACA
This sequence comes from Solanum acaule, assembly GCA_036250505.1. NCBI lineage: Eukaryota > Viridiplantae > Streptophyta > Magnoliopsida > Solanales > Solanaceae > Solanum > Solanum acaule. The sequence goes on along the minus strand of JAJOOR010030606.1, from coordinate 7,456 downwards.
GGATGTTGCTTGCCTTAATGTCTCTGTGAATTATTCGTGTATTTGTGTTCTCGTGTAGGTATACCATTCCTTCTGCTGTCCCTATAATTATCTCAAATCTTTTCTCCCAATTTAGAGCTTTACCTTTGATAGGGTCTGTCAAATTTTAAGGTTAGAATCAATATACATGACAAAGTCATTGTGCTGGTGTGAAAACACACCACTTAGTCTTAATGCAAACTCGGTTACCTATGTTTAACTTATTTGTACTTTCATTTTTAGTTGGTGCAATGACGACATGAGTTTAGCTTAACTAGAATAGTGAGGATTCATATAGCCGACCCCTACTTTGTTCGGGACTGAGGCATAGTAATTGTTGTTGCAATGTCGGGTTACTTACCAAATATGAAGCGATCAAGAATCTTGTTAGGGAGTAACTTGTATACGAGAAGGCTTTCCGGTCCTGAGCAGCTGCATCCCAATAACCTCGTCAAATTTTTGTGCTGGACACTACTGATTATGTTAACCTCGTTATAAAAATCTGCAGCTCTATGTTTGTTGTTGAAGAGCAGCCTTTTGACGGCGATCTCTCTTCCGTCTGCCAAAACACCCTGCAACAAATTGTGTCTCAAACTCTGTTTAATTGCTTTGCTGTTAACATTCAGCCATTACATACCTTATAAACTGTGCCAAATCCACCTTGCCCAATCTTGTTGGCCTCATCAAATGACCCCGTGGCTTTGTCAAGTGTCGAATACTTGAAGTTTAAGCTGTTTTGATGAAGGATCTTCACTAATTTCTCAACATCATTTGCACCTAACAAGTTCAAATTTCACAGGAAAAGCACGAGTAGGCCATAACGCCTCAAGTTAATTCTTGAAAGTTGTCTCGGTACAGTTGTGTGCAAATCGCAAGATATATACTCAGCAATATGTACATCATTGATATTTTTGGCACAATAGTATTTACCTTTTCTCTTCTTCTGGATTTGTTTGTTCTTCCAAACACCAAAACCAACGAACGCAGCTGCTCCCAAAACGACAACGGAACTAATTACAACAACTATGACAATGACTACAACTTTTCCTGCATTATGGTGATTTGAAAGTAAAAATTAGTTCATAAATAACCGGTAAACCAGCACGAAAAAAGAGCAAAACGTACCCCTTGATGACAAACCTCCACTGGTAGAAGTATTATTGAGAAAATTTGTATCAGAATACCTCATGAAGCATCCAGTGTTAAGGGCTCTACCTTCTGACCAAGGTAAGCATCCCAACATGGATGCAGATGCATTTTGCAAACACGCTGCGCAGGAATTCGCGCTTAGTGTCTTCCAACAATCAGCAAGAACATAAGCTGTCTCGTTGGAAGGACCGGGCACTGACACTTCGGCAGGCGCATAACCATCATTACTCGGTGCATTTGCAACTGCTTGCTGCACGGCTTGCCTAGCCTTCTGTTGGAACAATGTACTCTTTGTCGTCCTGTTTCCGCATACATGCCTATCCTCTGGACCTAAATACTGGTCATAGAACATGTAATTGTCCACTCGAAAAAAGCATCCATCAAGGTAAATTCTCCGTCCGTTATAAGGGTAGCATTGGGGCAGGAGAGTTTCTGCTTCAGAGAAGCATAAGACGCAGTCGACTAAAGAAATATTACTATAGCATTGGGCAAGTGCATAGTTAGTATCTAGTCCAGTGCCGGTAACTGCTACTCCATATCCTCTAGTTCTCATTTGTTGACTTATGTTTTTCGCTGTATCCATATAATTTGTGACGGAAGCCCCCGTTTCATTTCCACATATGATCTGGATTATCTGAGATATTGATTCAGTCGCTGATGTGTCTGGTAGAAGTAGAATCAACACAATAACACAGAGACTACATAAAATTGAAGGGGTTGTTCTCTCCATTTTTTCAGATAAGCTGTACAACATAGAATGAGAAAAGTAAGAAAGATCAATTTTCACTAGGCATAAGTGTATATTTTTGTATCATAATATGTCGATCAAGGCATAAGTTCAGTTCAGAACCAACAAGACAAAAGTTATGTCGTAAAAGACATAATTAGTTTCTACAAAACTTAAGCTGACCAAGCCTCCGAAGTAGCGACTTGATGAAAAACTCTTGAATCCCTTACCTTGGCCACAACTACAGTTAGCCATCATTCACAATAACCATCAATCATTACGAACAATCACCACCATATACCTACCACCGTTATATATCATCAATCACTATTAGTCACCACACCTATTAGTTATTACTATCCTCCACCAGAATTATCAGTATCCACCGCTACCACCATCACTAGCTACTATCCCCCTCCTATTGGCAAGCACAACTAATATCGCGAAAACAATTTGGATAATTGTTCTATGCTGATACTAAACATAATCATAGCATCTAAATGAAAACAGAAAGAATAGAAAACTCACATTTTCCGGATTTCGAGTCAGAAATAGAGATCACCAGTGCAAACTGATCAGCTGCTGACAAAGATGAAGAAACAAAGTGAAATGAAGGAATTACTGAATTGTTTTTTGGTTTTTCAACTTGGTGTTTGATATTTGTGAAATTTCATAATGAAGGTAAAGCTTAATAAAGACAACTTTGATCCTAACTACACTCGAACTCGAACTTCTGATTAAAGATGAAAGAGTACTTACCACTCCACCGCGACTATTTATTTATTTTTTTGTGAGAGAAGTCAACAGAAGAGATGAGGCTGATAGATAATGGGAAGAAAATGGTTGAATAAAAGAGACAAAAGGGAATTATTTAATTAATGGGTCAAACAGGAAATGGTAAGAGCAGTTTTGTAATAGAAGTCTTTTTTTCTTTCACTTTTGTTTTTTGGTTTTTCAGTTTTTCAGTCGAGTATCCGGTATTCATATTGAAGCAGATTGAATTTGAATTGGTATCGGGAAGTAGTTCCTCATTAGGGGTAATACGTTTTCTAACAAAGACAATTATATACCCAAGAATGCTCGAACCCAAACCTTCTGATTAATTACAGATGAAGTAGTTACCCCTCCACCGCAATTTTTATTGGTTTTTCTTTGTGAGAGAGAAGTCAACAAGAGGAAATAATTTGTTGAAAAGGTCATTTGTTTGAATTTTTCAAAGAGTAACAGTTACTGCATATTTGATTATTGGATTTATATATGAAAATTCCCATTACTGCCTAAACCAAAATAAAAAAGGAGAAGACAAAAGATACTCCCCTGTTTAAATCTATGTGACATAGTTTGATTTGATACGGGTTTAAGAATGAAAAAGATTTTAGAATTTGTGATCTTTGACATGTTATTACTTATTCAGGATAAAATACATTGATTCAAAATAAAAACTAAATACAAATGTGAATTTTGACCTTATTATTACTTAACCATGATAAATTACAAGGCTTAAGTCAACCAATAATGTTACAACTCAACTTACACAGTGGAGACGAGTTGAAGCGTTTAAATGTGCATACTCAAAGTTGTCATCTCTGTCCAAGACCTCAAATGACTAGTTCAAAGAAGCCATATAAGAAGCCATCAAAGGTAGGGCACAATATATAAATATGTCATTTAACTTGGCGTCATTTCACATTTATGTCCTCCAACTTTTGGTGTGCACAAGTTGATACTTAAACTTGTATAAGGTTGAACAAATAGACACACACGTCCTACGCTTGTGTCCTACGTGCATTAATTATGTCACATAGAACTCATGTGTCTACTTATTCAACTTTATACAAGTTTAAGTGTTTGAGTATATATAGACTTAGGAACTACACTTCACATATCTTGTACACGACCTTACACAGAACACCCTTGCAACCCAAGGGGACTAGACTGTGTCTATGCATATGCCAATAATCTATGTTTCAAATTCAGGGCACTGAGATATCATCATCTGGGGTAAAAAGAACTGTGAGATAAGTTGGCAATTGAAGAAGAACTGCAAGGGTCATGAAGTTCCATGGTTTTCTCATCCACAAATGGCGGCTTAGTAGGAGGAGGCAACTCTTTGTCTTTCTTGACGAGCATTTTTAATGCCTTAGACATGAATGGACGTAACGTTGGGATCGCTTGAGTGCACAAAAGTCCCACATGTAACACTCTCGCAACCTCATTTTTCACATTGATTGTATGGCAGTTATGCAACATGAGATTCAGATCGAACAGCTCCTCCACTATCCCGCGTTGAAAGTGCTCCCACACCTGTTAATTTCATCTAATAAAGTTAAGATCAATGAACAGAAATATTTTCCTAGATTTAAAATTTGGTTCAAGAGAGAAGTGATTGATCAGAAATTACATCGGAAACTAAGCTGACTGTATCTTCGTCGTTTTTTCTCTTGTTATTTTGTTTTCCAGTAACAATCTCTAGTAGAAGAACTCCAAAGCTGTAAACATCTGCCTTTTCTGTTAATTGACCATGTGCTAAGTATTCTGGAGCCATATATCCCCTGCATTATTGGACCATATTAGTCTTTGCATTTTTTGTGTACTTTTACGCGAAAAAATAGAAGACGAGACGAAGAAATACGGACAATGTGCCAGCAAGGACAGTGCTTATGTGACTCTTGTCTTCTTGGAATGACCTGGCCAACCCAAAATCAGCAATCTTTGCACAGAGCCTCGAGTCTAACAGGATGTTGCTTGCCTTTATGTCTCTGTGGATTATTCGTGTCTTTGTGTTCTCGTGAAGGTATACCAATCCTTCTGCTGTACCAATAATTATCTCAAATCTTTTCTCCCAGTTTAGAGCTTTACCTTTTACAGGGTCTGTCAAATTTTAAAGTTAGAATCACTCTGGCATGGTTATGTGAAAACATGACATTTAGTCTTAACGCGATGGCGGTTACTTATATTCATTTTTATTTTTAGTTTGTGTGATGATAACATGAGTTTAGCATAAATAAAATTGTGAGGATGACGCTTACTTACCAAATATGAAGTGATCAAGACTCTGGTTAGGGAGGAACTCGTATACAAGAAGGCATTCCGGTCCTGAGCAGCAGCATCCCAGTAACCTTATCAAATTTTTGTGCTCAATGCTGCTGACTATGTTAACCTCGTTATAAAAATCTGCAACTCTGTGTTTGTTGTTGAAGAACAGCCTTTTGACGGCGATCTCTCTCCCATCTGCCAAAACACCCTGCAACAAATCACGCCTCAGACTCGGTTTAATTGCCAACACTTCAAGTATTGCATTGAATTAGACTACATTTAACCATTACATACCTTATAAACCGTGCCAAATCCACCTTGACCGAGCTTGTTGGCCTCATCAAATGACCCCGTGGCTTTGTCAAGCGTCGAATACTTGAAGTTCAAGCTGATGTCATGAAGTATCTTCACTAATTTCTCGGCATCATTTGCACCTAACAAGTTCAATTTTTTTTATTCTAAGTTTTCGAATAAAGCTGCAATATATGTACATCATTGATATCTTAATGACTAATTTTTGGCACAAAAGTATTACCTTTTCTCTTCTTCTGGATTAGTTTATTCTTCCAGACACCAATGCCAATGAAAGCACCTACTCCCAAAACGACAACAGAACTAACAACAATGATAGTGACTACAACATTTTCCTGCAATATGGTGATTTGCAAGTAAAATTACGTGTTCAGTCGATAAATAACAGGTAAACCAGGACGAAAAAGAGCAAAAAGTACCCCTTGATGACGAGCCTCCATTGGTAGAAATAGCATTGAGAAAATTGGTATCGGAATACCTCATGAAGCATCCAGTGTACAGAGCTCTACCTTCTGACCAAGGCAAGCATCCCAACATGGATGCAGATGCATTTTGCAAACATGCTGTGCAGGAATTCACACTCAGCGTCTTCCAGCAATCAGCGAGAACATAAGATGTATCATTGGAATCCCTGGGCGATGACACTTGGGCACGCGCATAGCCATTATTACTCGGTGCATTTGCAACTGCTTGCTGAACAGCTACCCTAGCATTCTGTTGGAACAATGAACCCTTTGTCGTCCTGTTTCCGCATACTCGCCTGTCCTCTGAACCTAAATACTTGTCATAGAAACTGTAATTCTCTGCTCGCATAAAGCAGCCATCAAGATAAATTCGCGCTCCGTTATAAGGGAAGCACTGGGGAAAAAGGGTTCGCGCTTCAGAGAAGCATAAGGCACAGTCGAGTAACGATAGATCACCATAGCATTGGCTAATTCCATAAGTAGCATATGGTCCAGTGCCAGTAACTGCTACTCCATATCCTCTAGCTCTCACTTGTTCACTCAACGTTTCCATTGTACCGACAAAATTTGGGACGGAAACCGTCGTTCTGTTTCCACATATGAGCTGGATTATCTGAGATCTTGGTTCAGCCACTGACGTATCTGGTAGAAGTAGGATCAACATGACAACAAAGTGACTACATAACACTGAAGGAGTTGCTCCTTCCATTTTGCTAGATGAGCTGTACAACATAGAAAACAATGTAAGAAAATCAACATAGGTTGCGTTTGTTTGCATTTAATGAATGTCTGGGTCTTAATCCTTCATATTTTAGTCATTATATGACTTACGTGGCACACTCCGTGACTCTACTTAGTAGAGGCGCGTGGGAGATGTTTGGAGGCCACGTAGGCCAATAAGGTGTACAGAATTACAAAAGAAATGAGTTTTTTGGGGTAATAGGACCTTAGTTTAGTTAAAGTGTGTCTCTGGAATTTCGGTCATAGTCTAAGGGGTACTTGTGCCTTATCCCTTTGGCTAAATTATAACTTTTTGCTACTTTCATACTTAAATTATTGAGTTTTCACAGTACCGTTACAACTATTAATGTAGGGAGTACTTACCGTCCACCACAACTGCTGGTGGTTCTCTTTTGTTTATATACTCCTTACCAAAATTAGAAAATAGGGATAAGGCACAAGTACCTCCTAAGTCCTATCTATGACCGAAATTCCACAGATACCTAAACTAAGGTCCTATTACCCCGAATTCATTTTTTTGTAATTTTGGATACCTTTTTGGCTTACGTGACATCCAAACATCTCCCACGCGCCTCAACTACGTGGAGTCACAGAGTGTGCCATGTATGTCAAAAGGTGTATAAAATTTCAAAAAAAAGTGAGTTCAGGGTAATAGGACCTTAATTTAGTTAAGGTGTGTCTCTGAAATTTCGGTCATAGTCCAAGAAATACTTGTGCCTTATCCCTAGAAAATATAAAGACCCCCCTAAACTTTACACAAATTATTCATTGCACACCTAAACTATTACTATTAGTCTGAATAAGTCCCTGAGCTTGGCTATTTAAAGCCAAAATAACAGAAACAAATTAAATAGTCATAAATTAAGTTATGCTTATAAGTCACCAGTTATAAGTCCATCCAGACAACAACAACAACAACAACATACCCAGTGAAAATCCCACTAAGTGGGGTCTGGGGAGGGTAGAGTGTACGCAGACCTTACCACTACCTCGTGGAGGTAGAGAGGCT
>JAJOOR010030605.1:0-11547 GCA_036250505.1 Solanum acaule | reverse complement strand
AGCTTTTGGGTTTTTAGCGACCAGTTTCGCCCTTTATAAAACCCCAACTTAGCTTTATTCCTCATTTTCTTTAAAGTGCGATAACTTGAGCTTTGGAGCTCCAATCTGGGCGATTCAAAAGGCAAAGTTGTGAGATTTTTCGAGGACAACTCATTGATGAGCTCGAAATCTGATTTGGGGTCCCCGTTTGTGGTAAATTTCACAAAATACCTGCTGCCACAACCCCCTTTTTGTGAGCTTGATTTCGGGATTTTTGAGACTTGTTTTCTCATCCATTTTAGGTCCGATTTCAGCGATTCTTGAGTCCATTTTGAGGGGTTTTTCGAGGAGAGCGTTGTGGTGTTGTCGGAATTTACTGTAGACCCCCGTTTCTGGTAAATATGCTGAATTAACTGCTGTCCTATTTCTTTAGTTCTTGAGAAAATTTGGGTTTTGGTTGCATGTTGGTTCTGTGTTGTTTCCAATCCCCGAATTGTGTCCAATCATGGAACACAATTCGGGGAGCTGTTAAGAACCTATTTTTTGGGTTAATTCCGGAGCTTTCAGCGCGAGTCCCACTTTCCCCGTTTTGACCCTGAAATTGGTCCGTCTCCGTTTCTTGCGATTTTAGTGTCTAAACGACCGTAATAACGTTGTGACCCTATTTTTGATATTGTGTCAGCGTTTCGAGGCCGTTCGAAAAGGAAGAGCTCCGGAGGAGTGATTTTGGAGCGCGCGTGATCGGCCTACAGGTAGGCTACGGTTTCCCTCTCTTAGATTGAGATCGAAAGTGTGAATGCATGTTGATTAGTTGGGATTTGGGTTGTTAGTTATTGAATCATGCATAGGTGTTTAGAAATCATGTTTCGGCCTCTTTCGGGAATTGTTGGGTAACTATTAGCATGTTGTGTGTTACTAATTGACCCTCCTTGCTATGTGGAGTGTTTGAATGTTTGATTACTGTTTTTCTGAAGCATGTTGGGCCTTAGTTTAGGTTTGACTAGGGCTTGCCTTAGAAATACATGATTCAGAACCGATAGGCCTTAGTTTTACCCCGACGTCGCTTGACCGGCTTAGATCCCTGTAGACTGGTATAGCAGACTTGAGTCTGATAATTTGGGCCTTAGTTAGGCGATACGCTAGCTCCGACGATAGTTATCCTTATTTTTCCCCGACATCACGGCTTCACGAATTACATCGGCGACACTAGTTCTGCTTCGCAATTCGAATTTGATTTTTGATTCGGTTCCAAGGACTTACATTGATTGACTAAGTGTGGACAACGTTCCACGGACATTTATGAGCATGGATCGATTGAGACCCTTTCAGCGGCTACATTGACACTTTTATAGAACATCCGGTTTAAGGTCCTGCCTCTATCGCCCAGATATTTATATAGAGCATCCGATTTAAGGTCCGGCCTCTATCGCCCAGATACTTGTATAGAGCATCCGGTTAGAGGTCCGGCCTCAGTTACTTGATGCTTGTGATTGGTTACTTGGGTAGTTTTGGTGAGCATCCGATTCGAGGTTCGGCCTCCATACTGTCAGATTCTACTAATTGGGGTTGAGATTCTGGTTCGATGTTCTCCGTTCTTGAGTTCTCATATGCACTTCTCTTTAGTTATAGCTATTTTGTGTACTCGTCGGGCTTATGGGGGTCCGTTCGGGTTTTTAATTAAACTTGCGCACGAGTGTACCTTCTGGGCTTATGGGGGTCCAGTTAGGTGTAGTTAGCTTATAGATTACTTTAGTTAGTTCTTTCTACACTCGTGTGCTTTCCATTGTTGTCTTAAAATTTTCCCTATTGTTGGTCATATATTTTGAAGAACATTTTCTTTGAGAAAACAAGCTCCTTATAAATAATGACACAAATTCCGCTAGTGACATTCCACGTTGATTGTGTGTTGCCCACCCTCCAACACACCTCATCTTCACCCACACCATCCCACACCCCTAACTCCCCACACCCTGTCTTCAATAATATCTATCTAAATTATATACAAATGCTTTTACAATAGTATTTTTTTGCTTACCTAACGAACACAAAAAAATAAATAAGAAACCTACTAATATTCCTAAAAGCACTTCCCATGGAAAACATTTTTCTTCCTCCCGAACTGTTTAGTGCTTCTCTGTTTTTTATGTAAACAAGAATATACACAAGAAGCAGCGTCTATTCATGGGGTCTTAGATCACTTATGAGAGTCTAGGTAATAGGTTTTGCTGGAAGACAACTCATTTGTGATCATATGGAATTACATTTTTTGGTGTAGTTCATGTTTGTAAAATACAAAATGTTACCTGTTCAAACGGAAATACTCTCTATAAATCGAAATGCGTATCCGCACTATCACTTAAAAAGATCTAAATATCACAAAAAGTTTTTAATAAAATGAATAGCGAAAAAAAAAACTTTCAGTTCCACACATACCTCTCAGCTATATACTTGAGCAAGTCGTTATTACCAAAATACTCGATGTTAATTTTGGACAACTGACCCTGGCTGCGATCAACAGCAACGCGGCACGACTTGTGGAAGACAACATCCATTTCCATATCTTCTGGATTGCGCATGTCAATGACTCGCCACATGGAAGGGTCATGGCACACCTCCCACCAGCTATTGCAAACATTCTGTGCATTTAGCAATGTATCTACCACTCCCACACGGCGAAAGATGTCCGCCGTTATTTCTCGAGGAAGTTCCACCCACGGTGGCGACGGCGGTGGCGGTGGCGGTGGCGGTGGCGTGGCGGATGATGGTGCTGCTGCTTTCTGGGGAGGTTTCTGCTTGATTCTCCATTCATACCGTTTTGGCTTCGGCATTTTTTATTTATTTTAGGGATTTACCGCCTTTGTTTTTACGGAGAGCTGTTTATCACTGCAACTGAAGGAAGAGAAAAGAAAAAATCAAAATCCCTAGAGCATGGGTAATATTTTTGCCACTTATTTTTATACCATAAATAAACTATGCTATTTTTATACCATAAATAAACTATTCTAAACACACATAATCTCTTTAATTTGTTCCAAAATTTTATTTTAGTACTCCAATTCAATCTTATTTCATTTTAACTTTGCAATTTCATTTTTTATCTATCATTTAAACACAAGAAAATTATCATATATATAAATATTTATCTCTTTTTTTATGAAAAGAACTCAGTATAAGTCTTCAATACGAGTTAAACAAACATTAAAATGGTAAGAAACATCCAATTAAATCATTCTATATAATTTATTTTCTTCAAACCATTCGAGTCGACGTAGCATTTACATTAATCGTATCAATTTGTCATTTTTGAGCCAAAAAATTATTATTTAATCATGTTCAAACTACATAATTATTTTTGAGACCGATTAGTAATGGTGTAATATGTGTTAATTTAAATACCGAGTTTATGTTATTGTGAATAATATAATTATTTTTAAAAATTTATGTAGCATCAAAAAAATATTTATCAACATTACGATAATTATAATTTTAGATTTTGATATAACATTGACTCTTTACTTGTTATTTTAACATTTAATTTCAGTCCTTTATAATGTAAAATATAATGGATATTTTAAATTTTATATAAATGAAATGTATTATTATATAAAAGAATGTTATCATTAGCATAAAGAAAGTTAAATATAAAATGAGATTAGATGAAAAAGATAGACAGATAAGTAAAGTAGGTGAAGGGAAAAATAACGTTGAAGAGAAGATATAGGAAATAAATAGGGAGAAACTTATTAACAACAAAAGAAAATGTCAAATATGAAAGTCAAATTATCTTTCAAGTATTTTTAAAAATAAGTAATCTCGTCAATGTGTCTAATTAATACTTTGTGCTAAAAGGATATGTAAAAATAAAATTAAAATGTTAAAATAAAATGAGATTAAGTTAAAATGACAAAATGAAATTCAGTGATGAGTTAAGAAAATTGTCCATGCACTTAGTCTTTGTATTACTAATTTTACCATAACACTGTTGTGCATGTCGAGTAAAAAAAATGCATATTACCGTAAAATGATAACAATATTATCTAAGTAATTTTGAACAACAAATTTATATGAAATAATATAATAGTTCTTAAATGTGTAGGGTAAAAAAATACATATTATCATAAAATAAAAGCGAAATAATTAGGTTGAATTTTGAATAACTAGTTTTACACACAAAAAATAGATTGAATGATCATACTATACTTATTCATCAAATCTATGAACACAATCAATTAAAGTTCAAATAGTCCATGTAATTTATATATTTATTACAAATTGATTAGTCGCAAACGTAAAATCTAATGTATGATGATTAATATTTTCTTATAAATGTTATTCTTCGAATTTTTTTACTGTATGAACTAGTTTGGATAGTTCTTACCTTCTTTATTTTTTCCTTTTACACTATTGATAATTGAATTTAGATTTTGAAAGAAAATAATATCAAAAAATTACTTATTTCACTAAATATTGTTTGTTTTAAAAATCTCTCAAATATAGCCAAGGAAGCTACTGATATGGTTTACACATTTATAATGATTGATTTATTATTCTTTATGGTGTTGCAACCTATCAAATATTTTAGCGTAATAAAAATACATAGCTTAGACACGTTGTTCTTCATTAATGATAGGAAAAAAAATATTATTTAAATTAAATTTTAATTTTTTTACGGTAATATTTCTATCTTCTAGGCAGAAATGGTCACAATTTGATAAGAAAATATTGATTAAGGAGATTTGTGGCAAAAATAATAATAATACAAGTACCAATTTATAAGAAAAGATTCAACAAAATTAAAAAAATTAAAGAATTATATATTAGAGGAACTAGAAGCTGCTACAAAGATGAAAAAGAGTCGAACAAATCTTTCTTTTACGAGGGGATTGTGCTAAAAGAGAGAGGATAAGAAAATCAAAAAAGAAAGAAATAAAAGAAAGATTCAGTGAAATTTTTTCATTTACGTGAAACCACGAATGTGAAAGAAAAAGAAAAAGAAGGAAATTCAATTGCTGAAATAAAAAATAAATATCAACAATCGATTTTGAATGGTTAAGAAGGACATACCTTGAGCTTTAAATAGAAGCCTCCATTCTATTTTTGAGGGGAAAAGACAACACTTCGAATATTTTTAAGCTTTTCTTCTACTATTTTTTTCTATTATTTTTTAAGACAAAAATTATTCTAGTTCATGTTTTTAATTAAAAGTGGAATTATTCGTCTTGGATATTTCTTTTATTTTTTTATTTAATGGAGAAAAATATTTTCATCAGCAGTACTAGTTTTGTCATAGATTTTTTTTTTTTTTTGGAAAATGATGAATTTTGATACTTCTATATAAAAGTAAGTATCAATCCTAAATTTTATGTGTGTGAGCTTAAGCTTTATATTTAATTATTATCTGCTTCATTGTGAGATGTTATTTAATTTATTAACATTTATCTATTGTTTATTACATATTAATATATTACTAATTTTATAATCGAGAGAGACGGAAGAAGTAATAACGTTAATTCAAGTATTGATTGATTGTTAATGTTTTAGTAACATCAACTTATTTATGTTATAATTAAATTTACACTTATTTGCTATGAATAATGTAATAATTAGTTATAACAAGTAAGGTAATCGGAAGAGATTTACTAAGAAGAAAAAACATGCTTTAAGTTCAAGTACATTTTTCTAATTCTTAAATATTGCTATTTTGACAATTAAATTGTATAATCGAGAGTGTTGCATTTAATTGTTCAACTTTAGTGATAAAATATAAATATAATCGTGAGAGATATTTATACTTTTATGAGTAATAGAAATCAAAAAATAAAAAATTTACTTTATATAAATATATTGAGTGGAATTAGGATCCCAACATCTTTTAACATATCGTGAAAAACAAAAACATTTTCTCTACCTTTTTGTTTTTGTATTGGTAATTAATTAATTCGCCATTCAATTAATTCTGATTTTCTTACTAAATATGAAATATATTGATAGTTTATGTATTTATGAAATACAATGACAATTTATTTTAAAAGATCGCGAAATATATTTATTTCATGCTTAAGAGAAATATAATATATCCATATACAAGAGAAATACAATGTATCTATGTCATTGCATATTCACATAATACCTATATTTTGTAAGATATTCATTTTCAATGAAAACATTTTACATGAAAAATATTTTCCTTCATACCGAACATATCCATAGAAGCTATATTTGTTATTTTATCTCAAGGACCCTTTGTGCAATTTGTTCGATAGAAAGGACCGTATCTAGGTAGTTACACGGCCCAACTTACTTGGGCCCAAAACAAATTGATAGTATTTAAGAGATTGTATCTTCATCTCCTTAAGGTTTAACACACACACCTCTCGCCAGCAGCTATTCAATCGGAAAACCCCCAAAATGGTTTGTTTTTTCTTTCTGTTAATTCTTGTCAATGTGTTTAGCTCATTGTTTGTTGTCTGACAGATCAGTTTGTATTGTAGTCTTCATTGATTTTGTTCCAGGGCTAGAATGTACTGTATCAGTTTTACCTTTGCTAATTGTTTGCTATATGCGTAATGCATCAACTACTATATTCGTGGTTGTTGCTTGTGATTCATGCGCTCAAATGTATGGTGTTGGTCCCAAGTGGTGCTGGTTAATTTTAGGGCTCATATGTGGAAATAATCAATTGCATTAGTTACTGTCGCCACTAGATATCAGTGGGTCATTTTTTTGAATTGTATTTTGCTGTCACAACTTCGAATGTTACTTCTCTTACCCTTTGTTTGTGTTGTATTGTATCGTACTTAATTGTTTTAGTGATTTCAATAATTTGTATCAATTCTATTCCTCTACTACTATAGAGGTGTTTTAATTGATAAAATATAATTATTAAATAATTTGTAAAGCAAAGGGAGAAATTAAATAAATTAGACCAAATTGGTGTTATACAAAATACTAACACTCTTCCTACTTACCTAAGTATGTGTTTGCCCATGAAATGTTTCAACTTTTTCGGTTGTTGGCACTCCAGAACACATGCTTGGCCATAAAATTTTTGAATTCAACTTAAGTTATTCCAAATTTTTCATGAATTTGATTAACAAAAATAATATGTTTTCACTATTAATATCTCATATAAAGTCAAATATTATTCTTTTTTACTTTGAAAACAAAAACTGCTATTTTCTAATTTCAAAATGAAATATGGCCAAATGTCCACTAATTGTGGATTTAAAGATCCAATATAAAGTTTTAAGAAATAATCAAAACAAACATTGTATTTAACTACACAAATATAATATGTAACAACAATCCAAACAAGATTAAGCTTTTGACAATGAAATTTGTGTAGAGTTCACGTTGTTTACCTATGTATTGAAAAATTGTTCTTACCTATGTGAAAGAACATGCTCCTAGCTTTGTTTGACATAGATAGATTTTAATATAAAGTTGTGAATAGCTCCCCTTTTATTTTTGGTAAATTGACTTTTGTTCTTTCAGCTTTCATTTATACAAGTGGTAAGATTTTTGCATTTAGGCTTCGTAAACATCATACTAAAGTGAATTTCGTAACTTCTTCTTTATGAATAGGCAAGAGGGTTGAAGAAACATTTGAAAAGGCTCAATGCGCCTAAGCATTGGATGCTTGATAAACTTGGAGGTGCTTTTGTAAGTGACATGTCTTTCCCTTAAGTCTTTTTTTTTTAATAATACAACTTAGTTTCCTGCTTCTTGACTTTACTGTTCTCTTTGTTCTCTTCTGCAGGCTCCTAGGCCTTCTACTGGTCCACACAAATCAAGGGACTGTTTGCCATTGGTTATTATGCTTTGACATACCGTGAGGTCATTTCAATTTTGATGCAACGACAAGTTATGGTTGATGGGAAAATTAAGACAGATAAGACTTACCCTGTTGGTTTCATGGGTATAAACACCTCCATTAGATTGTTTTTTCATTTCATAACCTTTAGATTATATTTTTCTTATTTTTGTACTGTTTAGGTTTTGTTCATTTCCAGACAAAAGTAATAATACTATCAATATACACATGCTTTCACATTTCCAAAGACAATTGTTGATCACTGTCTACAAAATTTTTCATTAAAAATCATTTTGTCTTGCCTCTTTTATTTCTTTTTTCTTGTTGCTATGTTTGTTGAATCCCTTGACAAATTGGTAATTCTCATATTTTCTTCATATAGATGTTGTTACGATTCCAAAGACGAATGAGAGCTTCCGACTTCTTTATGACACTAAGGGTCGGTTCCGTCTCCACTAACTTAGAGATGAGGAAGCCAAGGTTTGATTTTCATATTTTTGAATTTTTGTGTTGACGGAACTGAGTAGATAATTGTAAATGTTTAGCTCATCTAATCCTGTTTCCTTTGGATTATGTGGTGTTAGAGTAGTCACATTATTTTCTGCTCTTTGCAGTTCAAACCGTGCAAGATTTGATCTGTGCAGTATGGACAGAAGGGAATCCCATATCTCAACACTTATGACGGAAGAACAATCCGCTACCCTGATTCCCTCATCAAGGCTAATGACACCATCAAGCTGGACTTAGATTCCAATAAGATTGTTGACTTCATCAAATTTGATGTTGGTAATGTGGCCATGGTTACTGGTGGTAAAAACAGGAGGCGTGTTGGAATTCTTAGGAACAGAGAGAAGCACAAGGGTAGCTTTAAGACAATTCACATTCAGGATTCTCTGGGGCATGAGTTTGCTACCCGTTTGGGAAATGTGTTCACTCTTGGTAAAGGTAGTAAGACATGGGTGTCTCTACATAAGGATAAATGTATCAAGTTATCTATCATTGAAGAGGCTCGCAAGAGGATGACTGCTCAATCATCTACAACTGCTTAAGAATGATAGGTTGAACTTAAGATGAATTTAATAGGTTGGGCCATGTTTCACTTTGTTTAGAGGGATGCCATACTTATTTTGTTTGTTGCATTTCAATATCTGTGTACTCAGTACTGTTTTACATACCTTTCTTTGACTGAAAAAATGGTAGACTAAGTTGAGATCACTCAATTGCCTTTTATGTGAGTATTTTATTGTGATAGAGTTTAAGGACCTTGTCCATGAGTTTATTCACTTATTTCAAAATGAGTTTTTGGTTGTAATATTTTCAAATCCTACCTGGAGTTGGATTCCATATTTGGTATAGTGCACGAAACCTGATTCCTAATTTCATTTTCATGAACTTCAAATAAAGTGGGCTCTTTTGTCCTGCAAATAGTATAATCAAACAGAAATGTCTAATTTGATAAATTTTCGGAATCTCTTTCTAAATGACCTTTGATTTTGATGTAATTTTGTTTATGAGTTATCTCATTAGAGTTAAAATGAGAAGTTTAGTCAAATTATTTAGCATATCACTTAATTGAGTGAGTAACAAGCAGGTATTAATGACACTTGATATTGGTTCACATAATCGATATTCTTTTTTACATGGGGGAAGGGAAAATGTGAATTGAGATTACAAGGTGAGAATTACATTCTCATCTCACCAACAAGATCAAAGTTTTCCAGTCAAAATTATTAAGCGGGGAAATCATTGTCCAGATGTAATTAGTTTAGTCTTCTAATGACAACTCTTTAAGGCAAAAGATCAACCAAAACTATTTAGTTCATAAATAGTGATTTTATTTCGCTAATGTAAGTGTCCAAATTCATTTTATGTATAGGTGTTAAGATTGAATACAAAGTTTAAAGAAATTATCTCTGAAAATCGATGATATGAAAAGTTTGACATGTCTATTCATTTTCCTTTTTATATAAAAAAAAACTTCAATATCAAGTGGGTGCTTTGCAAATAGTTAGTACAACAAAAATGCTGAACACTGTAGTAAGTTATATTTGGCACAAAATGAACACTTAGTAGACATAAAAATGCACAACTAGGTACGCCTTAGTAGAAATAAACATGGTATTTACGAAAGAGCAAATAGAACCTAACGGTAAACTCTCACGTCAATTCCATCACAATAGTAAATTGTTGCCTGCATAACAAAATAGAATGTTATACTATTGGTTTTCAAGCTAGAAATAAGGAGATGCGGCCTATTAGGTGTATTTGCTACCAAATTCAAAGTCTCATTACATAGCTTGAAGCCTTGAACATCATTATTTCAGATAAATATAGAGGCTATGTTTGTTGGGCAGCATAAACGAAGTTACTCAGCCCGTGTAATTTGTTCGATAAATAAGGCCCATATTCTGGGTGATTTAGACGGCCCAACATGCTTTATGCCCAAAACAAATTGGGCGCATGAGGTATGTACTATATTATTTAACAGATTGTGTCTTCATCTCGTTAGGGTTTAAGACACACACCTCTCGCCGGTAGCCGTCACTCGCGGCAGCTAATCAGTCGGAAAACCGCCAAAATGGTTTGTTTTCTCTCTGTTAATTCATTTCGTCAAGTTTGTTTAGCTTATTGTTTGTTGCCTGATAGATCAGTTGTATTTTAGTCTTCACGGCTTTTGTTCCAGGTCTAGACTGTACTGTATCAGTTATACCTTTGCTAATTGTTTGCTATATGCGTAATGCATCTAAGATTATATTCTTGGTTGTTCCTTTCGATTTATGCGCTCAAATGTATGTGTTGATCTAAAGTGGTGCTGGTTGATTTTAGGTCTGTGGAAATAATCAATTGCATTAGTTACTGTCGCCAAGTGTATTCAGTTTTTTTTTTAATTGTACTTTGCTGTCATTGTGATTGCTGTTGCACTCTGTGTTGTACTGTATCCTACTGGATTGTTTCAATGAATACAACATTTGTATAGATTTTATGGTTCTACAGATAGAGCTACTTTAAAAAGTTAATTTTAATAAAATATTAGACAACTAAATAATTAGTAAAGCCATAGTGAGAAAATAAATAAATCAGACCTAATTGGTCGTTTCACAAAGAGAAACCAATACCTAACTGTTGATTTAATGATAGCTTAGGTTTTAGACAATGAAATTGTGTAGTGTAGTTCTAGTTGTTTACTAGATGTATTGATAAAATGTTCTTTACCTTTGTGAAAGAACATGCTTCTAGCGTTGTTTGACATGGATAAATTTTAATTAAAAGCTGTGGAATAGCTCCCCTTTTTATTTTTGGTAAATTGACTTTTGTTCTTTCAGCTTTCATTTATATAAGTGGTAAGATTTTTGCATTTAGGGTTTTGGAAACGTCATACTAAAGTGAATTTTGTAACTTCTTCTCTATATATAGGCAAGAGGGTTGAAGAAACATTTGAAGAGGCTCAATGCGCCTAAGCATTGGATGCTTGATAAACTTGGAGGTGCTTTTGTAAGTGACATGTCTTTCCCTTGGTCTTTTTTTAATAGTACTACTTAGTTTCCTGCTTCTTGACTTTACTGTTCTCTTTGGTCTCTACTGCAGGCTCCCAAGCCTTCTTCTGGTCCACATAAATCAAGGGAATGTTTGCCATTGGTTATTATCCTCAGGAACAGGTTGAAATATGCTTTGACATACCGTGAGGTCATTTCTATCTTGATGCAACGCCAAGTTATGGTTGATGGGAAAGTTAGGACAGATAAGACTTACCCTGC
>JAJOOR010030602.1:0-11715 GCA_036250505.1 Solanum acaule | reverse complement strand
CTATTTTGAGATTCGAGTTGCCTTTATGGCCATATTTTATAAGTTAAGTTGTTTTGTAATATTGCATTGCATTGAGTTATTCTGTTGAGGTTTCCGCTGAGTTAAGAAAGCCAGGCCAAGGGTTCGCTTGGGGCCAGAAATGGTCTTCGGGTGCCGGTCCAGCCCAGGGTGTAGGCTCGGGTCGTGACATACATTTGCGTGTGCATTTAGAAGCAATATTATTCCTATAATACATGTATTACTTGCCATGCCAATTTATGTGTTGTCTACAATTCAACCCCAAGGGTGTTTTGTTACCAATAGAGAAGATTCTGGTAAATTTCTTTTGAAGAGAATATCCAAACGGTAATTCCAGATATCACTAGGCTTCATGGGCAAAGTTGTGTCACCCATATGAGGGAGGTAGAGCTAATTTTAGGAGATGGGAGGATACTTAAAAAGCTTTTTAGCTAAAATATGATATATAAGTTTCAAGCACTCAAATTGTACTCTAGTAGAATTTCAAATTAAGAATCGTAGAAGTTTTGAGGTTGTTTGAGAAAGTCATTATATATAAGGTTAAAGAGTTATAGAAATACATAATACAAGGAGTGAAGTTATGCGGAGGGAGAGTAGTTTGTTCAATAACCATATAATACAAGGACTAAACTAAAAATAGGATAGTTTTCTTGGTACAATAATTGAATACCTAAACTGAAAATTCAAACAAAGGAGAAGAACGGAATATTACTTTTTCATCAATTATTAGGCACACCCACTTGTATTTTGGCATAAGTGATGTGGATGGGTTAGTTTAATTTGGGATTTTTTTTCTTAATTTAGATGGATTTTACATTTTGACTGATTTAATTAATGACGTGAACGTATTATAGTTAGCCATGTGTACAAAATAATACGGTAAAACAAGACATGATGTATGTAAAAAAAATAAAGGCATGAATGAACACTTTGTTAGACGACAATGACATAAATTAGCTAAACTTTTCGAATAACATAAATGAACTTTTTAAAAAGGTTCGATAGTATATTTGAGCTTTTTTTCCTAAAATAAATGTCTAGATTCCAACTTCCAAATAGGGGTGTACATAGGCCGGATTGGTTAAGGTTATTCAAATACCAAACTAAATCATTTGAGTAAGATTTTTAAATCTATAAATCAAGTCTAACTAATAAAATTTGGGTTTTTCAATCTCAATTTTTTCTGAATTTCATGGGTTAAGTATTCATACAAACATATGATTAACTTGTACAATAAAACCACTATAAATTAATATAGGTGGGACCATATTGAAATTTCATTATTTTATAGAGAAATTATTTAATGGGTAAATTAATATTTATTAATTTAAAGAATGATTTGAGATTTAATGAAGGTTAATTTTGATTATATCAAAATCACCGTAACTTACTAATTTATGTATCATATTTATTGATTTCACATAAGAAAAATATTATATATAAAGTACAACGAATACATCAAAATCACTGTATTTTACTAATTTATGTATCATATTTATTGAATTGACACTACCGTGCAAACAAAAGAGCATGGATGACAAGTGTGTTTTTTGATGAATATATTCGTTCGTTTGACCACAAAATGCGTGGTAGACGAGTTTTGCTTGGTAGATAATTGTCCAGCCCATAATAGAAATATTGAAGGACTACAAAATATTGAATTGTTTTTCTTGCCACCCAACTGAAATCCAAAATTCAACCTTGTGATGCTGGGATAATAAGAACTTTCAAGATGTATTATCGTCACAGATTTTATCGTAGGATGTTAGAAGGCTATGAAGTGGGACAAACTGATCCAACAAAAATTAATGTTTTGGATGCTATCAATTTTGCAATCCTTGCCTGGACAACAAATGTCAGCAAGAGAGAATAACAAATTGTTTTCGACACTGCAAAATTCGTTGGGGGATGCAATGTCAGAGAATTTGAATGAACCCACTTGTGAAAACGTCATTCATGAACTTGAGGTCATGATTAATGATCTCGGTTACCACAATAAAATGGATGTCAATAACCTGTTAGATTATCCCGATGAAAGTGATACATGTTCAGAGGTCCAGAGCTTAGAAGAAATTGTGGATACCATCAGAAGCAATATTGATGATGAAGTTGAAGATGATACTATACCTTTGGAACCAGTTATGCGTAAGGAAGCACTTATCGCATCTAGAACCCTCCACAATTTTATGGTGCAGTTCGAAAAGACAACACCATAGCTCTTGGATGCAATAAGAAAAGTTAGAGATGAGCTTCAACTAGATTTAAATTTTAAGAAAAAACAGAATACAATGTAATCATATTTCACTGAATTGTCTTAGATATATTTGTACTTTTAAAGAATTATTAATTTATGATATTAATGGGTCCATATATTTATATAGGGGTCTTTTGAAAATATATTATCTTATTATCTTATCGAAATTGGTGATTTTTTCCATTGGCCCAAGTCAGGACCAGATGAAAATATTACTGTAGAGAGATTATTAATTTATCGATTATTAATTTATAGAGGTTTTCTGTAATTCAATTTTTATCTTTAGTCCTACCAAAATACAACTATCTAAGATGTTTGTAAAAAAACACAAAATATGAGATGAGTGATAACACTAAAATAGTCAGCATAAAATAATAATGAAATCACATAAAACAAAAATTGCAAATTACACAACAATAACATACTAGTGAAACAAATATTGCAAAGTAATAAGTCATAATGAAAATGGTCATAATTTAAAATTATTAACTCATGCTAAAATAAATCTAATAAAAATTAATTACATGACTAAATATTAAAAAGAAAAACCAAAATATACTATGCATTTTAATTGTTTAAACCAATATAAAAAAAGTGAAAGAGACTTATAATATTCCATTCACGAGATAATTAGGTTGTACCAAAAACAGACGCGGATGCAACATTATATTGATTGTCCTGTTCTTCTTTCGATGGAAGCATCAAAGTCTAGAATTGGGCTGTAAGTGGGCGGTTTAATAAACCCTTACCACTTCATAAATCAAAATATATACTATGGAACAAGATAAAGTTTGATTTGTAAGAATATTTTGGTTCAAGAAATTGGAAGATATCTTTGGAAAAATCAACCATGAATATTCTTGTCTTGCTTAATTATATTGAATTTCAAGATGAATTTTCTTATCTCTTATCTACTATACAGTGTCTTGGTTGTGGGTGAATATACACATGACACATCAGTAGCAACTGAAAGAAATATCAAAATGAGTAATAAAAAAAATGCTTGAACCGACTCATTAAACACCTTATCATTAACAATGCCAACCCATGAGTCCAAGACTGTTTCCAGACACAAATGTCACAGTCATTCTAACCATAAACTCATTCAGGATTTCGGGATCCTACCCAAACATGTATAACACAGACGTTGCCACGTGACCATTAAATCTCATACTGAATTACACAAAACATACTCCTTCAATAATCACATACAAGTTCAATCATCTAGGCAAATATAATTCACACATAAGCAGTTCTTCAGGCAATACAATGCACATAACAACAATCATTAAGCATTCATCATCAAATTAATGAGGTTCATGACAAAGTATTTGCATCCTGGATAACCATTAACTGATCCGCATGCACTCGCATGATCCTTAACGCTATATATCAATTGGAACATTTCTGGTTTCTATCTTTTCTTGCTTGTGTACATTCGGCCGCTACAATGACATCCTGATTACTTCCTTAAGATACCAATTGGAATGTAGATATGAATTGGACTCAACCCATACCACAAGCGATAAACCTCATAAAAAGAGTGAAGAAGTGAGACAGATTCCTAGAATGTTTCATAGCCCCTTAAAGATTAAATGTGTATGTCAACACACCAATCCTAAAAAAAAAAAAAAAAAAAAAAAATCCTTACGACTCTATTTGACATTTTCTCTTGTATGGGGAGATCGGTAACCTAATCCTTGATATCAACTTGTCACGATCCAATCCACGGGCCATGGGGAACCTATTTTAATACCTAGATAGAAGAACCCTCAACCCTCAAATCGGTTAAAAATATGCGGAAAATAAATGATTTACTAAAAAAATCTCTTCAACATCTTAACTTTATGGAAACAACAACTTTAATAAAGTCTTTTACAATAGACCAAAAACACACCACATGGAACTAATCTTAATAGGTACAAGAGTACAATTTATATACTAAAAATAAGACAGGTCCCACCATAAGGAAGGAAAATAGAAGATGTCGAAGATTACCATCGTCTTCACTAAGAAATATCAGTGTCATTGAGTGGTTCGCTAACACCATAATTTTAGGTACTGATACACCAGTAAGTAAGATCATATTATGGAAGGATATATTCCATTAACCTAGGATACTAGAAGGAAATAATGTTCTTTAAAAAGCATTGTGCATTCCGTTGACTTGATTGATATTTTTTATTAAGAAAAATATTTTCGATATTGCCTCTGATCTTTTTCAGATTTAATTTTCTTTTACTAGTTTTAAAGTTTCTAATTTTTAAAATATTCTTTAAACTTTGTTATTTCTTACGAAGTTCTCCAAAGTTATTGTTCTAAATCTTTTAGTAATACAAATTAACAACGGTTCTTACATTGAAAATACAAGACATACATACATATAACATGGTTTAGCTACAAAATCATTCGAAAAGCATAACCAGGACTACATGCGTAGGTTGCGTAATTAACTATTTTCTACATAGAAGCAACACCAACTACTTTACATATTATAGTACCTAGTAAGTCATGCGCATTTGGCGTCTGTTAAAATAACTGGCGAGATATATACCATCATGCAACTGAGCTGCCTCATAGCTACTTAAAGCCACCGCTGGTGTTGGAGCAGTGATCATAGCTTCTCTTCTAACCGAGGGTTTTACCCGGTAAGCATGAGTTTCCTCGGAAGAGTAGTGATAGTTGCAGCTCTACTGTGTCGCCCGGAATGTTGTATTATGTGCCACGGTGGTGGGAGGTCTATTGACGATCCTGTTTTTACCAAAGTATTCATCAATTAGGGCAAATCATTCTGAGCCTATTTTAGCAAGATCTCTTTGTGCTGCCATTTGTTTGATAGTAGTAATGTTAATGAAGAAACTTTGTGGTTATGTTTTATGATGCAAAGGCCGACAATGCCCTTTATATACAAGGCTTACCGAAACTCTTGGGAGAAATTAATACTAATAAATTTGCACCTTTGGTCCTTCAATTTTAGGATAAAGAATATTAATTCAAGAGCATGCTTTGTATTTGGTACGTCTGCATTAGGATTTAGGACATTCTATATATTTAGCAAAGGAATTTTCTTATATATAATTTATGTAAATTCCATTAAGAGCTAGTTACATTATTTCTCTACTCTTTTCTAAATTACAAAATCCTTAAAGTTTATGAATTTCTGATACATCACTCGAATTCCGGATAGATCAGCAGACATCCTGATACATAGGGGAGGGATGTATAGAGAGGGGATAGAGATGTATCAGAGAGGCTATAGGACATCCGGATACATAGGTAATGGATGTATCCTATAGGACATCTGGAAACTCTCTTACTATAGGAACTGACTGAATAGGAGGTATCTCAACACTAGAGTCATTAACTCGGACTAAGTGATAGATACAACCCTTCGAAACTAACTTTCTCGCCTTAAGGTACGAGATGAAACGACCCTTAGGCACAACTGAACTGCTACTCTACTCTATGATTGGCTCATTCGGAAACTGAAACTTGATCACTCGAGCTCTACAATCAACTGAGGCATAACAGGCATGAAGCCAGTCCACACCAAGAATGACATCAAAGTTCACAACAACATAAGGAGTTACAAAAGATAAACTCGCTCTTGGGCCTAGCAAAGCATAAACAGTAATGCCAGAGACTCGAATCATACCCGCGACAACATCCGGTGAATCCTCTTGCTCTTGGCGACTATTGATTGCGTAGAGGCGGTTTGCTCCTCCGCCAATACCAGAAGTAGCTCCTTTAGGTACCATCCTGTCTGGGGGAGCAACTAATGAAAATTGGGCCCTATTGCCCAGATTTCCACTACCTTGCCTGTTCTTAGGGCATTTCTTCACGAAGTTACCCTCTTGTCCACACTTAAAACAACCTGTCTGGTCATCACGACATTTACCCGGGTGGGTTCTACCACACCTAGCACATGCAGGAGCCTTACTACCCCTTAGTACCATACTGCCTTGAGGATAGGCAAGTCTAGCCCTGAAACTATAGGAATTTCTATTGTACCCACCTTTGTTCTCAGGTGCAGGTGCACTAGTAGATGGTGGAGCAGGTCCCTTCTGTTTCTGTGGAAGGGATGATTGGTTAGCATCATTCTTTTGCTGCCTGAACTCGTCCCCTACTATCTTAGCCCTCTTATCCTTAAACTTTTCTCTATCCTTCAGCTTATCCTCCTTAACTTGTTGTAAATGGATCATAAATCTTGCTAGGTCATTATCCCCTATCAACATAGCTACCTTGCCTTCCTTGCTTGACTGACGAGACAACCCAGCAAAATATAAACTCATACTGCTCCTCATGTCAGCAACCATCTCCGGAGCATAGCAGGAAAGTTGTGTGAACTTCAGACTGTACTCATGAACACTCATACACTCTAGATTAAGGGTGAGAAACTCTTTTATCTTTGCCTCTCGCAACTCACGAGGAAAGAAACACCCCATAAGAGCACTCTCAAACACAACCCAACTCACTACTGGCGCATCCTCAGCCCTATTCTTTTTCCATTGGTCAAACCAGATTCTAGCAACACCCTTCAATTGGTATTCAACTAGTTCCACCCTCTCCGACTCAGCAACATGCATCACATCAAATACCCTTTTAAGCTCCTCAATGAAGTTCTCCGGATTCTCAGTAATACTTGAACCTGTGAAGCTTGGTGGGTTCATCCTTAAGAGTTCACGGATCTTTGAAGTATCAACCACTTCGTGTCGATTCTCTCTCTGCCCAACATGATAGGTCGCAACTTGACTTAACATCCGGATAGCTTCATGAAAATCAACATATTTGATCTCTATTTGGGTTTGCACTTCTAGGGCATTTGGTAACTTTTGTTCCTTACCACTCCTCATAGTTGGACGAACTCTGATTGCTCTTCGTGGAGGCATAATCTTGTGAAAACACGCGCAAGCACGAATTAGAAGGAAACTTTTAGAGATAAACTCTAACGCATGAAATGAATGTGAAAGAAGTGAGATAGTTCCTAAACGTTGCAACCTCCTAATTATAGATGTGGGGCGCTTCACACTGATAACTAGAACTCTACAGACACGGCTTCATAGACTCCCTAGGACTCTGGAACTCTGTGTTCTGATACCAAGTTTGTCACGCCCCGAGCCTACACCCTGGGTGGGACCGGCACTCGAAGACCATTGCTGGCCCCCAAGGGAACCCTTGGCCTAACTACTTAACTCTGCAGAACAACTCAACTTAACAGAATAACTCAATGCAATAAAAGGTCATAAAGCAACCTAAATGATAAAATCTGGCCAAAAAGGCAACTTGTCTCAAAGTAGAATATTTATAAAGGCATAGATGAGAGACTCAATACTAACTGACTGACTGTCTATGAAGCCTCTATAACACTGAGATGGATGTTGGGATAGACCCCTCAACATCCTAATAAAACCAAACTAGGAAAACGAAATAACAGAGTCCTCTGGAATGCAAGGAGGCTCACCACTGACTCTGGAGTGCTCAACTGGATCAACGGCGTGCTGGATGATGATCCTGGGTACCTACGTCTGCATCATCATAAGATGCAGACCAATTGACATCAGTACATGGAATGTACAAGTAAGCAAGCTAGACAGCTAAACAACAACTTAAGCTTGAAAGGAGTACAAGAGAACACTTACCTTGGCTCTATTCAACTCATGAATAACTGAACTCAATATAAAGCAATAGAACACATGCAATATATAAAGCTTGTAAAACTATTTAAAACATGACGTCAAAATCATAGTGATAATATCATAAAAATATACCATGTTCCCTCTCAAAGTCTACTTGTGCACTGCATGAATGAAGTCCCATACCCCCATTCATACTAAGCAGAATCCCTTGAGGAACCATGCAATTTCTACTGTGGGAGTTTCTTTAACCAACAACCACCACTATGAACCTAAGTGGTGATACATCATTTTTACCATCACGCTGCCAGACTGTCATATACTTTACCGTCATATAGAACTACTTATCTTAGTGGATCCACTAGCTTACCTTACGTGATCATCTAAAAAGTATGACCCGTTAAATCCCATGTTGGCTACATGGTTCCTATGGAGAGTTGAGTTAATATGAACTCGTGTCCCCAATTCGGTGCTCAAGACTACTCCCAAAATATACTTTAGCTCATATACTTTAAAAACAAACTTCATTCTTTAGTTTGAAATAATTGCTCAAACTACCCTCTTAATAGAGGTAATTGCTATTGAAAACTCTTTCTAAAAAAACATATCAAAATCATATTTTAATATGATCATTGATGACTCAGGAAGTCATACTGCATAAACATTGATGGTATATCTAGAGACCATACTGTTTAAACATTGATGACATACTCGGTTGTCATACTAATCATGTTTTAGAAACTCTTTCGCAAAACTCATCTCTTTCTTAAAAGTGATAGTACTCAAACTGCTCAAAACTCTTTTGGAAATCTCAGTTTCCGCTCATCTTAAATGTGAAAACATTTATAAACTTCTTTGGGAATACTTAGTTCCCTAATAACTTTTGAGAAATGAACTTGACTCTATACTCTTGGCTTAACTTGAAACTCTATACTTTTTACTTAACTTGAAACTTGAGCCTTAAAATGAAGTTAAAACGTTCAATAAAGACTCTTGAGAAACTTTAAAGACTTGCTTCTTAACTTCTAAGCTTGACTCTAACTTCACTTGACTTGGATCCTAACCTTCCTTGAATTGGATTATGGATTCAAGGTACATGATCACATGTTTATGGATGAGTTTGTGATTTTTAGATGTACCTTAGAGTGTTGAAAACAACTATAAAACATAGGTACATTACTAAGGAACATGTATGAAAAAGTGGGGAAGGAATGGGGAGAATTGGTGTCCTTGGTGCTCTGAGAGGCGCGGGGCGCCAGCCCTCAGACTTCAGAGGGACTGATGGGGCGCACTGCATGGCGCGCCACCCCAAGGGAGAAAGTTCAGAAACTCATTTGGGGCACGCTGGCCGGCGTGACGCCCCACCCTTTTCCCCCAAAAACCCAACTTTTCTCCTTCTTTTGTCCAACTCTAAACCACCTACACTTCAAAGGTTCCAGCCCCAAACACTTAGAATCATAAAACCCCTTAACATACAATAGATTCAACTCGAAATTCCATCCGGAAACATGTCCAAAACGAACAAGAAACTTCAACACAACCACAAGACTTCAACTACCACAACCAATCTTTTTCTCAGAATTAAAACAAGTATGGTGTGTGGGGGAATGAACCAACCCAACACTATGATCTCACATACCTTAATAGGGATCACCCCCGACGAAATCCACGACGATCTCTACGAACCTTGCTTCTTCTTCTCCTTCTCCTCTTCTCTCTCAAAGCCCTAACCTTCACTTTTTAAAAGGGAAAACTGATTTAAAATCAGTCTAAACCCTTAATATAACCAAAAGAAATGGTTAGGGAAAAGACCAAAATACCCTTAAAATTTCGGACACGGAATCGAGCAAACTCGGCGGCGTTGGAAATATCATTCCAAGAGCTTTGCAAACATAACTGGAAATACACCTATATCATCCTGAGCTAGGAGTTATGACCATTTGAAGTTGACCAAAAACTCACTTTTTCCATAACTAAATTTCCAGATTTTGAATTCTTTCCAAAAATAACTATTTCCAATTTTTAAGCTTCTTCATAGTTATTTCAAATTGCCGTATGTTACACTTTCATTCTTTTCACTCACAAAAATATTATCTTATACTCTCTCAACAACTCTCAAAAGTCTCACTCAAGTCTCTATTCTCTAATCTCTTATTCTCGTTAAAATTATGAATTTGGTCTTTGGAAATTGGAGCTTCAAAATTCAACTTTCAATTTTTGACTTTTGGTCATACACGTCTACTTTTTTAAGTAGACGTTTGGTACATTCGTTCCAACTCACTTTTCATTTAGTTATTTATTTGTTTGCATTTAATTATTTATTTTGTGAGTAATTAGTCTCTAGTCTCTACTTATTTAGTTATTTATTTGTTTAAAACTTTGCATTACATTTTCGTATTATATATAATTTACTCACTTTTTATATTTGAATATGGATTCCGGTAAAAACAATATTGACCAGGGTAAAACAACCATAGTTGATTCGATCACTAATTTATGGAGCTCAAAATCCAAGAAAAAATAAAAAAACCGGTAGTACTTCTAAATCTAAAACTAAAAAAACTTCTCAATTAGGAATAAATACGGATGATTATATGCATGTTGATGACACTGTTTTTAATATTGATAGTAATGGTGGATTTAGATCATTATCATGAACATTACAAAGAAGGTTTGGTAATTTTGATGAGGAATTACCTGAAGATGATGAACATGATGATATTAATGATTATATTGATAGTTTTTATAATAATGTTGATGAATATGATGATGATGAAACTCAGCCAGTTACTGCTACTACTCCCACTCCTAATCCCTCTTCTCCTCCCGCTCCCTTTCATTGTCCTGCTCCCGTTCCCCCGTGCATCCTAGGCCTAAGGTAGAACGCGCTAAATAATCAATTGTGTGGCAATTTATGACTCAGAATGAAGATAAAACACAAGCTATTTGTAATAAATGTAAACATAGAATGAATCATTAAACTGTAGGAAAATAGGATGGGACGGGACATTTGAGTAATCATTTAACGTCATGTTGTAAAAATGAATTTTTGCATGCTAAAGCTGTAGCGGAAGCTAAAAAGAATGGTACCACCCTTCCTGAAAATGTAGGAGTAAAGGGCTCTAATATGATCCAAACACAATTAAATCCTTCAAATGTTTCTGGCTCTAGTATACAAGGGTCATATAGTAGATAAAAAGATCATGAAAAATTAGCTAAAATGATTGTTGTTATGGGTTTGCCATTTAGTTTTGCTTAAAATTTCGGTTTTATTCATTATATTCAAATTGTGTATAATCCACATTTTAAAGGTTTTACTAGAAATACAATTAAAAAGGCTATGTTTGATTATCAAGCTCAATATTTTCAATATCTTCGTTGTTTATTTTATTATAATAATTGTAAAATAGCTATTACTTTTGATATGGGTCGTAGTGTAAATGGTAATGATTATTTCACTATTACTGCACATTGGATTGTTGAAAATTGGACTTTGCAAAAAAGAATTTTAGGTTATAAATGTTGTGAAATGCATAAAACCGATAGTTATATAGCTCAAACAATTATAGATGTTTTACAAAACTATGGAATTTGTGATAAAATAAGTAGTGTCACATTAGATAATGCTTCTAATAATAGAACTGCTGTTGAAATACTAAAACTGTCTCTTTGCCCTATTTATATTGATGGTTTTCATATTAGGTGTGTTGCGCACATATATAATTTGATTGTTAGAGATGGTATAACAATGTATAATGATGGTTGCATAAAAGTTGAAACTGCATGTCATTTTATTTTTAAATGTCAAGT
>JAJOOR010030597.1:0-13425 GCA_036250505.1 Solanum acaule | reverse complement strand
TAATTGGTCCGTTCAATACATACAAAATGTACTAGCACAAGAAGTTGAATTTAACCATTCTCATAATTAAGATCAAATTATATTTAATCTTGTGCTACGATCATCAAGATGTTCGTCCTACTTCATCTTTGATCGTGAACATAAATTTATAACTTATATGCACCAACAATTTTAATCTTCCGTGTATGAGTTAAAATACTCCATACACAAAAATTGTCTACTATATAAGCAATGGACACACATATATACATAATGATCTATTTAAACAAAAAATTATTATATTAAATAAATAACATAAAAAAATCTTTACAAGGGATTAAATAAAAAATACTATAACACAATTACATGGTTAATAGTATATCCCAACACATTGAACTTCTTTAAGATCATTATCAAGTTTTTTTTTAATTTCCCCCTTTTCTCGATGGGGAGGTGGCAACTTCTGTACAAATATATATATATCTCCGAGCTTGCATATATTATATCAACATGAAGCTAAGGCTGGATTCCGTGGTCATGAGAAGACAATCTTTAATGAAATAAAGCTATATTATAAAATATGCCTCTTTGAACAAACTAAAGAGGAAATTTAAATGTTATTCAGCCTGTTAAAACGAACTAATAAAAATGAAAGCATGATGTTACTTTAACTAATAGTAGGTTCTAACCTTTTGCATGTGAGCCGTCATTCATGTCATTTGACTTAAGGGAATATAGATGATCATCCCAAAGCCTCAGTCTTTCTCGATATCCAGCAGAGCATTTAGCATAAACAATAGTTTCTAAAATTTGATTCCCATCTTTCGATGTAAGTTGCACTGTCAATTGTTGATCATAATATGATGATGAAATAACCCCCAATGTATATGATCATTAACAAAAATCCAGATCTGTCCATCAAAGTAATTAAGTCAAATATGTGATGTATGTGCAACATTTGCATTCTATGAAAGGCATGTTGTGTGGCAACAAACCTAATGTTCCAAAATAAGGCTTTATAAGTCATGTAGAAGAAGCTTTTTTGCTTGGATATCCTTGTAGGCTTTATAGTTTTGCTGGTAGTATCCTCTTTTGCTTTACCCTTCTTGTTAGATACACTCTTCTCATCTCATCTCCCTCCTCCTCTTTATCCTCTAACAACTTTGACTTTGATGTTTCAACTGTTGCAAACATACTTTGATCAACTTTATGAGAGACTAAATTATGCACCCTCTGCATGGGTACTGATTGACGTACCACTGCTCCTACGTATAATTCACCTTCAACTTGCAAAATCTAACATGTTGTGCCTACTAGAGAGGGGCCTTCTTCAGTAAATGGTGCTACCTGTAATGGTTCATGATATACTGCATTGGCCAAATCCTTCAACAATACGAGTTCCTTATTGTGGATTACCATTGCTGAACATTTTTTATTAATACTTGATATTTTTGTGCTTGCTGCTGATTAGCTCTTTCTCCTCATTAATATGTGCAGCATCTACTATGGCCAAGTTTATCTTTTGTGAATTATTCAGCACATCTTCCTTCATTGTCTTCAAAGACACTAGTTGATTGTCAAATCTGATCACCCCTGTACACCAAAAGTACTATTAACCCATCCCCTTGTGATTGTAGTTGGATTTCGTAATCGCCTTCTCTTGGGTATTGCCTTGAGACCCATTTCGCTCTCTATAGTTACAGAACTGCTAGAAACACTACTATCATCAGTAGTCATTTTATTATAAATTCTAATATTAATTGCAAGTGTTTCTTCTTTGTATGTAATTCCATCCTTCAATGCAGCAAAAGAATTTTCCATAATAACACTTTTCCAATGGAACATCTTATAAATTCTAGTATTAATTAATTCTTGAGAACATCTTGCTGGTAGGATGCCGCCTTTTGAGATGCTTACCCATCCTTATAACAAGACCCTCACCAAGGTTCTTCTAGCTAGCTTCTCTTTATCATTCTCTGAGTGAGATCTTCTTAACTTAAGATGTAAAATTCTACAACCCTCATTATTATGCTTTTGTAGTCTCCATTCTTTGTAATATTTTGACAGAAAGTCGTATTCGAATCTTCACTTGTTCTACCCTGGAAGTCTGTGTCTTCTCATTGACCACTTCCAATTTCACAAACTTTGAGAGTAAATCAACTTGTACCTTGACCCTGACACAACTAGGTAAGATTTTATTAATAGTAGAGATTTTCCTACCGCAACTCCTAAGGAGAAAATTGATTCCTTAACAAAGTATGTTGGTTTTAAATTTCAAAAGGAGATCCAAGCCATAGCCAACACTAAAATTAGCACCATAAATAAATGGCCTCATCAAGTACGAATACCTATCCTTAGCCATGATATAATACTTTGGTTTAGACATCATGTTAATGAAGTCTTCTTGCCAGCTGAATCGCATAAGAATGTATCTATTTTACAATAACCCAATTTTACATTCGCCTTTAATATTGTACTGTTTAGGGATTTGAATCTGGAGCTCTTCTAATTCGGGCCACCCATATGAGAACTTATCAACTACTGCGTATTGTAGGTTCTCGATGGTATTCATTCGATCTACTTCAGCTTTAGTTCATGTAATTCCAGGAACCCCATTATTATAACAGAGCTTTTTAATGGGAATAGGTTCAATTGTCGAATTGACTTGGATTGTTGTTGTGTAACCCCTTAGAACATTAACATATTGATTCTTCAAAGGAGTAGTCTCGCGATCACTAACTTCAACATGCAAATTTGTAGGCGTGATAGGTAAACTAGGATCGATTGTATTGCTTAAAGAAGGGTGCAACAAAGGTGGGAAGTCAGTTATATGTTGCTGGTCAGCCGGGGAGGATGGCTGACTAGTGGCTGGAGCAGCCATCCGCGGCAATATCAGTAGGGTCGGGTTTTCGTAGCCGCCGTGAAAAGTTAGAATTAAATATGTCCTGTGAAGAGTTTTAAGTTAAGATTTAACTTATGATTTTTAGCTTCTTTTTTTTTTTTTAATTATTATTTTATTTTAAAACTAGTGCTTAGAAGTAATTTTTTTTAATCATACTCAAACACCATAAAAGTGCTAAAAGCTATTTTGATTTAAGAATATCTAAAATAAATCAAATCAAACAAGTTCTTAGACATATTGTTGAACACTTCCGTTGCAACAATTTTTTTAATTTAAATCATAGTAGAATTAGTAAGGTGAATTTTCCTATCTACAAACAAGTGGTTCTTCATCCTTGTAATGCTAGAGAGACAAAAGATATTCTGAAAAATAGTTTTCTCTATTCATCAATGATACAGTAGAAATCAAATATTTATAGCTATATAATTGGAGGGTTAGAGTTCTATTCTAGGAAGGAGTATATATGGTTATAAATGTATATTTTGTAAATCAGTCCTATTCTAAGAAAAAATATATTTTATGATTACTATACAACTATAACTTTTCCTAACATCCCCCCTCAAATTGATACCGGTGATCACAAAGTAGCAATTTGGAGATAAGGTATTGATGTCACGCTCGTGTCATCGCCTTTGTAAACAAATCAACAAGTTGATCATGAGAAGGAATGTGTTGTAGAGTGATGAAACGATCGATAACCAATTCTCGAATGTAATGGCAGTCCACCTCTATATGCTTTGTGTTTTCGTGTTGCACCGGGTTTGTGGCTATTTTAATCGCACTAGTGTTATCAATATGTAGCACTGTAGGAGATGTAATAGCGACACTGAGCTCAGATAATAGCCGTCGTAGCCAAACAATTTCCGAACTTGCTGTCGACATATCACGATACTCAGCCTCTGTAGATGATTTAGATGTACGTGATTGTTTCTTACATTTCCAAGATATCAAGGATGTGCCAATAAACATGCACCAACCAGTAACAGAGCGACGAGAATTAGGACAACCAACCCAATCTACATCAGTATATCCTTCAAGATGTATAGAAGAATCAGAACGAAAAAGAACACCTTGACTCATAGAACCACGTACATATCGAATGACATGAAGTAATGCAGTGTGATGTATATGGTAATGATTAACCAAAAACTGACTTAGAAATTGTACTGCATATGAGATGTATGGCCTTGTCATAGTGAGATAAACTAATGATCCCACCAACTGTCGATACAATGTTGGATCATTGAATGGTTCTCCATCAACCTCTTTGTACTTCGTATTAATCTCCATTGGGGTGTACACAACCTTGTCATCAGTAAGATCAACCCTTGCAACAAGATCACAAGCATACTTTTGTTGTGTAAGCATGATCCCAGTAAGCAAGTGTAGAACCTCAAGTCCAAGAAAGTATGTCAGTCGTCCCAAGTCTTTCATCTTAAATGAGGTATGCAAGAATTCTTTCAACTTAGTAATATTCTCTGGATCATTTCCTGTGATAATGATATCATCAACATAGATGAGAAGTATTGTGATACCTACTGGAGAAGTACGAAGAAACAAAGAATGGTCTGAAGAACTCTGAGAGAAGCTCGCAATTTGAATCGTGGATCGAAATTTGTCAAACCAAGCTCAGGGAGCCTGTTTTAAGCTATAAAGAGATTTTCGAAGACGACAAACTACATTTGGTCTTGACAGAACACACCCAGGTGGTGGTTTCATAAACACTACTTCTTTCATATTGCCATAGAGAAATGCATTTTTCACATCCATCTGATGTAAGGTCCAACCTTTCATTGAAGCCACAGCCAATAATGTATGTACCGTTGTCATCTTAGCAACAGGTGCAAAAGTCTCCTCATAATCCACCCCATACTACTATTTGTACCCTTGAGCAACTAATCGAGCTTTGTAGCGATCAATTGTACCATCTGCCTTAAGTTTAATGGAATACACCCACTTACTTCCAATGAGAACTCCAGCTATTGGTTTATCAACAAATTCCCAAGTAGAATTTTCATTCAATGCACGAAGCTCTTCTAACATTGCCTCTTTCCAACAAGTTTGTGTAGAATCCTGAGAGTAATATGTAGGTACATCAACAGAATGTAGTGTGGTATGCATGGCATAAGACTTACCAAATTTCCCTGGAGATTAACCGAGCCGTTCAGGAGCATGGCGATCTATTCAACTAGATCGGTGTGGGGGAGTAACTGGATGAGACGATTCCTCTTCGGAAGATGAGGATGCATTTTTAGAGTCAATAACCAAAGAACAGGACGGCTGGAGATCATCATGATCATAGTTCATGGGCTGCTCCGGTGGATTAGTAGCTACCACATCAACATCAAACTTATACAAAAAATGAAACAAATTCTGAAGTATATTTAGAATTGTGCTTGTAAGAAAATTGACCTTAAAAAAAAACATGTCTAGATACACGAAGCTGGCGACGAGATGCCTCATAACATAGATACTCCTTTTGTGTGTCACTGTAGCCCATAAAAATACATTGTGTTGGAAGATGGACAAAGCAAACACAACCAAAAACTCGCAAGTGAGAATAATCAGGCTTCTTATGAAATAATTTGAAGTACGGTGTCTCATTAGCAATGACTGGGGAAGTTTGTCTATTAATCAAATATATAGAAGTATGTACTGCTTCAGGCCAGAAACTCTTAGGCATATTAGATGTGCTTAACAAAGCCAATGTAGTTTCCAAAACATGCCGATTCTTCCTTTCTACGACTCCATTTTGTTCTGGAGTATGAGGACAAGTGTGTTGAGAAATAATTCCTTTATTTTTGAAAAACTCAATAAGATTAGTCTTAGTGTACTCTTCTCCAGAATCAGAACAAAATATTTTTATAGTTTTATGAAACTATGTAGACACATACTTAACAAAATTCATAATAAGAGTCGGAACCTCAAATTTGTTTTGAATAAAAAACACCCATGTGTATCTAGATACATGATCAATAAATAACACATAGTACTTATATCCCATCCTTGATAAAGTAGGAGAAGGACCCCAAACATCACTATGCACCAAATCAAACAGATCGTCATAAGAAGATGATCTAGATGGAAAAGGGAGCTTGTGACTTTTCGAACCGGCACAATTAGAACATGTTAAAGGGATACTTGAATGAATGCCATGTGTTGCTGGAATACATCATTTGAGCATGTGCTGAAGTCGAGAGGAATGAGGATGACCCATCCTATTATGCCAAATGATGAGCAACTTATTCGAGCGAGTAACATCTGCGGCAGAAACTGAAAGAAACCAATGATGCAAATGATGATAAATTGAATCTAGAAGAAACATTTTGCCAACTCTACGCCCCTTGGCCATGGTCATCCCAATTTTCAGATTTTGAACAACACAATCACTGGGTGAGAATTTTACAACACAATTATGATAAACTAGCTGACCTACCGAAATCAAATTAGCCTTCAAATTAGGTACATAAAGAATGTTAGACAAATTTCCAACAGAACCAATACCCGAAGCGGGCAATGTATACCCATTTGCCGTATGAATAACATGTTTAGAAACATCATCATACAATGAAGAAAATTGGGACAGATCTCCGGTCATATGATTGGAAGCACCCGAATCTAGATGCCAAGTAGATTTAATAGAATTACTTGTACCTGAGGATGCCGAGAGTGCACTTGAGATGGCTCCGGGAAGGGCAGCTGCTATAGAATCTCGAATCATCCTTTCAAGATCATGTCCAGAAGGGAAGGAACCAGTCGATTTAGTGACATCCGTCTGGTATGCTTGCTGAGCAGGTCGTGAACGATTTGGACGATGACGACAGTCCGAAATATGATGGTCAGTAATCTTACAATAAGCACAAAATGATTTCTTTTTCTTAGGACAATTGGCTGCTATGTGACCAAAGTCGTTGCATTCATAGCACTAGACATTTCTCTTAGTATTTCCTGATGAAGTATCGATAGTTGATTTTTATGCAAGTAATGCAACAACGGGTAATGACATCGACTCCATGGCCACCTGAGTTCCAAGCCTAGTCTCTTCACGCAAGACGGTTGCCAACATAACATCAAGAGCAGGTGTGACTTCTCTGTTCAACAAACTACCACGAATCGACTCGAATTCATGCTGGAGTTCCATCAAGAACTGTACCATCCTTGTCCTTTGTCGTTCTCCCAACATTTCCTTGAGCCCTGCGGTAGACATATTTTGCCCAGAAATTTGATCATGTTTTGACCAAAGCAGCTGCAAGCCAGCATAAAAGGAACAAACATTCTTGTCCCCTTGTGTATATTCAACAATGTTGTGTTCCACTTCAAACTCTCGTGCTAGATTGTTTTGTTGGTAGACGTTACGCATGTGGAGCCACATCTCTGAAGCTGAACTAAATGGTCTAAGTCCCATAGCGATGTCAGCATGTACCGAATTCAGCATCCAAGCGATTACCTTTGCATTATTCAAATTTCAGCGATCCAACTTTTTTCATTTGTTAGCAGACCAGCAGAACCATCTAACCACCCAAAAAGGCCTTTTCCTTGAACAAAAAATTCAAAGTGGAATTCCCATAGAGAAAAATTGGAACCATCCAATTTTGTGGAGAGCAAATTGTGCGAGGACGATTGTGAATTCATTGAGGAGACAAAATACAAGAGAGAAAGAGAAAAAAAAAAGGACAGATGCCTGTGTATAGAAAACAAAGAGACAAGAGGAACGCATAAAGGTAACAAGGTGCCTGTGTAGAGAAAGCAAAGAGCACAGAGATTTTTTTAAACGATGGCTCTTGATACCATGCTAGAGAGACAAAAGATATTCTAAAAAATAGTTTTCTCTATTCATCAATGATACAGTAGAAAGCAAATATTTATAGCTATACAATTGGAGGGTTAGAGTTCTATTCTAGGAAGGAGTATATATAGTTATAAATGTATATTCTGTAAATCAGTCCTATTCTAAGAAAGAACATATTTTCTGATTACTATACAATTATAGCTTTTCCTAACAGTAAAAACAATGTAGATTTGATGTATCATCAAAATATTGGAAGTTGATACAAAGCCAAAAAAATTGATACTTTAGATTTTTGTAGACTAATTTGGTAGTAATTTGTTCCAAAGAAAACTACTGACAAAATGACCTTAGAGGATTTTAGTGTTTGGATAGTAATTTTTTTAAATAAAAAAATCATTAAAGAATTAGTCAAAAGAGACATTAAATAATTTTTATTCAAAATCACGCATTTTAAATAAAGGGTCTCATCAAGTACGAATATCCGTCCTTAGCCACGATATAATAGTTTGGTTTAGACATCGCCGGCTGAACCGCATAAGAATGTATCTAATTTGTAATAACCCAATTTTACATTCGCCTTTAATATTTCACTATTTGGGGATTTGAATCCGAATCTCTTCCAATTCAAGCTGAACCGCATAAGAATTCGGTACATGCTGACATCGCTATGGGACTTAGACCATTTAGTTCAGCTTCAGAGATGTGGCTCCACATGCGTAACGTCTACCAACAAAACATTAAGGTTAGGCAA
Organism: Solanum acaule; assembly: GCA_036250505.1. Taxonomy (NCBI): domain Eukaryota; kingdom Viridiplantae; phylum Streptophyta; class Magnoliopsida; order Solanales; family Solanaceae; genus Solanum; species Solanum acaule. Next base: position 5,004 of record JAJOOR010030597.1, on the reverse strand, counting down.
GTAATTAAGGCACAATCAAAAAAAATATTAGCTAAATAGTTTTAGATAAATTGTTACTTGATAGTTATAGTTATCTCGAAGTAGCTATCAATTACAAGAAATTAGGAGAAATGTTAGAATATGTATCCCCAACCTCACCTTATTAAATTATATAATAAATTATTACACACATCAAATCAAATTCATGTAAATATTTACCATGGTTAAAGTCAATCATTTTGGACAAAGAAAAAAAGACAATCACGTGATGAAGTAAATCACGGGTATGTAAGTTTTTTTTAAAATAAAGACAAACAACAAATCAAAAAGGGCCATGTGAGATGGATGAAGTTCCCGATAAAAATTATATGGCTTCGAACACAACTATAAAATACGAAATTAGTTATGAAATTTGTCGATAATTTTTACTAATTCAACTAAAAAGTTGTTGGCTAATTTATACTTTTTAATATGTCACCAGTTTATTATAGCTAAATGAAATTAATATGAATTTTTTACTATTTAACTATAAAATTCTATTGAATCGTTAGTTTTTTATTTTCTAGTAGTAAATATGTATATATAACACATAGGCCTAAACTCTTTACTCCACGCTAGTTTTAACAATATTATTACTACACTATGGGGAGATTAAGTTTATTAGGTTCACTTATTTTAACTCACTTAGTGTGTCTTCAAGTTGGAATTGTTTGTGGTGCTACCAATGGAAAGAAATTGGTGACAGTGTTGAGCATTGATGGAGGTGGAATTAGAGGCATTATTCCTGGAACTCTTCTTGCCTTTCTTGAATCCAAACTTCAGGTATCTACTCTTTTAGGTTGTTGCTCTCCCTATCAATTTATATAATGGTGTTTAATCAAAGACGCGAAGTTTAAGCAAGAAAGATGGATTCACAATAAGAAAATATGAAATTAGCTACTAACTTTATTGATAATCCATAGTTAACGTCACTAATTAACTACAGACTTTATTGATAATCCCGAGAAAGCATGATTTTTCTTATAATTCATTGTTAAATGAGGTTAGAATAAGATTTTTGTTGTTTAGCTGTGAAGTTTTGTACGTCGCTAGTTTCTTGTTATCTTGTAGTGATTCTTGAATATGGTTTAAGTCATGAATATTTGTGTGGTTTTTTAAAAAAAAAGTAGGGATGAAATGAGAAAGTAATAGTCAAATTGATTTCAAATACTATATTTATTTTAGTTTATATGTCATACTTTCATTTTTAGTTTGTTTATAAAAGTCACTTTGTCTGTATTTAGTAAAATTTTAATTTCAACATATTATGTGACATGTTTAAGACCATCATTAAAATCTAAAAGACCTCATGATACATTATACACACAATTATCAATTTAAGACTATAAAATTTCAAAGTCCTTACTCCTTATGATCTTAAACTTCGTGCTCAGACAAACTAACACAAATAAAATAAAGCAAAAGGAAGTATAAAAAAACTGTCATTTGAAAAGTCAGGATAATGAGTGCTCCGCCCATCAGGCGATAGGAGCAACATGCAAGTGATTGGTAAACTAATAGCTCAGTGAACCTGGTGGGACACTCGAAGGAAAGTGAGCCACACTGAGCAAGTATGAGAAAATGGCCATGCTCCGGTTAATTTCTTAAAAGCAAGAACCATTACCGGAGGTCAACCCAAGGATTAATGGAAGTGGGAGCTCGTCCCCATAGGGGGTTGTAGCTTATGTTTTTCATATAGTTCTCAGATCAAATGATTGTATGAAATTAAGTCGATACTTACATATATTACTATGAATAAGGCATGAAACATCTATACTGCAAACTATTATTGCCACCTTATAGCCTAACAAAAGCGTGGTTCTTTCTTTATCTGCTTCCACCTTTTTGATCTTTATGTTATTTTAAGCATATAAAAGTTAAAATTTTAATAGATAGACTATATTGGTTGTATAATTTCTCTTACATTATCATTTTGTATATAAGTAAAATTTATAATCTAATATTGATCCTCAACATATAACATATATATATATTTGATTATGGTAGGAGATTGATGGACCTAATGCAAGAATTGCAGATTACTTTGATGTGGTTGCGGGAACAAGCACAGGTGGACTAATAACCACTATGCTCACAGCTCCAAATAGGGATAATCGTCCTTTATATGCAGCAAAAGATATTTCTAGCTTCTACATGGAGCACTGCCCTCACATCTTTCCTCAAAGCCGGTAAATTATTTTAATCGCGAGTCGCATTTATGTAACGAGTTCAACTGAACAAATTACTTTCATCTTGAGTCACTTATATTATATACATATGCAAGAGAATTTTAAAAATATATAACTATAAAGTATATCATATTCATTTTTGTTAATGTTAACTTTAAACTCTGAATTCATCTATGCTTTTAATGATGAACATACTCATGAGAAACAAGTTCCTTTTATTGTAATTATATACTCTCTTCGTTCTAATTTATTTTTCACCCTTTTACCGTATACATGCAGGCGTAAAAACTTTGTGAATAATATTGCACATTTGTTTGGAGGACCAAAGTATGATGGAGAGTACTTGAGACTATTGGCTGATTCAATATTAGGGAACCTTACTATAAAGCAGATGTTAACTCATACAGTAATTCCAGCTTTTGATATCAAGCGCCTTCAACCCATTATCTTCACTACTGTTGATGTATACTCTTCCTTATCTATACATTTTCTCGATATTTATAAACTAGATTACTCAAAGATACTATTGAACTGTAATTATTCTTATATTTTTACGCCGCAAACATAATGGTTATTGTTATTGAAAATTGTTTATAGGGCAGAACAAATGGTTTAAAGGATGCCCTACTGTCAGACATCTGCTTGAGTACCTCTGCAGCCCCAACTTATTTCCCAGTACACTATTTTGAGACTAGGGATTCTGCAGGGAGAATCCACACATTTGATCTTATTGATGGAGGTGTAGCTGCAAATAATCCTGTGAGTAACTTGTCATCTTATTCGTTGTTATAATCATTTGGTACGAGGAATAAGGGATAAGCAATCGTAGCTAAATGGGATTAGCATGAGATATTCACTGTTTAGCATATACAGAATGGTCATTGAATGACTAAAGTACAATTTTATTGGCAGACTCTAATGGCAATCACACACATTTCAAAAGAAATAATGATGGGAAGCTTAAAGGATGAAGGGATGGAAACAATGGACAGCAAGAAAATGTTGGTTTTATCATTAGGGACAGGTATTGGGAAGCATCAAGGGAAGTATAATGCAGCATCAGCTTCAAAGTGGGGCTTACTTGGTTGGGTATACAACAATGGTGACATTCCAATAATAGATGTGTATAGTGATGCAAGTGCTGATATGGTGGACATACATGTTTCAACCATGTTTCAAACCCTTCATAATGGAAAAAATTACCTCAGAATTCAGGTAACAAGGCTAGACTTTACTAAGATTATACAACGACGATAACATACTTAGTCCATACGTGTTTTTTTTCTAACAACTTAAGTTTTTCAATGAGATGACCATACACTTCAATATGATATTAGAGTTGGTACAAAATCTCATCACCACCCATTATCAAAAGGAATTTTAATATGTTTGGTCCATGAAGAAAGAATCAAGCCCGTACTTGAGGAGGACATGTTGAAAATATAATTATTAAGAAAATAAAGGTGTATACTCTTTCAAATGTTGACAGGATGATAATTTGATTGGGGATGCTGCATCAATGGATATAGCAACCACAGAAAACATGGAGACACTTGTGCAAATTGGTAACAATCTATTGAAGAAGCCAGTGTCTAGAGTCAACTTAGAGACAGGCCAATATGAACCAGTTCATGGGGAGGGCACCAATGAAGAAGCTCTTATCCGTTTTGCTTACTTGCTTTCACATGAAAAGAAACTAAGAAGTTAGACTACATTGATTTGGGTACCAAAAATTGGTGAGATTTGTTCTATTAAGTTCCTAAATTGAAGGCTATTTAATTTATTGTAAATTGAGAATGAATCTCATTATCAATGAATCCATTTCCAAGACAGAGTTGCAAAGGCCGGACTTAGACGCAAAAGCCTCAGAAGGATTGTTCTTGGTCCTTTCTTGTAGGATTTGCACTGCCCCCTTGTTAGTTGCTATTTTCTTCTCCCTTGCACTTGGATTTGCTGCACTTGAGCCGAGGGTCTTTCAAAAACACATCTCTCTACCTCCACAAGGTAATTCTAAGATTTGTGTACAAACTACCCTCCTCAGACCCCACTTGTTGGAATTCACAGGTATGTTGTTGAAGGTATTGTGTAAGGCAACAATAGTGATGTTCCAATCGATATAGTATTCCATTCTATTGTAGGAAAACATTTTTTGTTCTTTATACTTGAAAGAGGTCTATGGTTTTCAAACTTCCCAGCAAATACAAATTAGAATAATCTACAGACATAGCCTATGGATGTTGTTGACTGGTTTGAACTCTCCCCATTGTCTTAGAATTCTTCTGATGTTCCAATCACCTAGTTTATTACCCATAGGAGCCCCAAACTAGTTCCAAATATACTTAGCAGTTTCCCCTTCACAGAACACATGGGAAATAGTGTCTCTAGAGCAACAAGAGCATCTAGATGCCATTTGATTTCAAAGCTTAGCAATCACCTCCTCTAGAGGAATTTTATGTCTATCGGAAACAGCCTCTCTACCTCACCTCTGAGGTAGAAGTAAGGTTTACGAACACTCTACCCTCCTTAGACCCCACAGTGTCGGACTACACTGGGTCTGTTGCTGTAACAGCCTCTACATCAGGAATTAGAATTTGAAAGGAATTGGATTTTGCCATACCTTGCTCAACAATAGATATTTTATCATTTTGAAGCCAGGCAGAAACATTAGAACAGATACAATCTTAGGTTTAAGAGTGGTTTTAGGAGGGTTAATACTTAATATATATAGTAGTGAGAGTATAAGTGGGAATTCACTGTAGAATGCTTTTGATCAGAACAACCCCCCCCCCCCCCCCCC
>JAJOOR010030595.1:0-12008 GCA_036250505.1 Solanum acaule | reverse complement strand
TATACAAGTGATGAACCCCATTTCTTTCCCGTTCCACGCCAAAAGTGACTCCTCGTTCTCTAATCTCAATCTCTCTGCTGTATTTCTGTATAGGTCTGTTTCCTTTTTCGCCTCATCCAAGAGGTTGTGATACCTAGCCTCGGTGTTTCTGATCATCTCTTTCAATTTCCCCTCCTCGTCTTTCACTTGTTCTAACTCTAATTGAGTAGCACCAAGTTTCTCCTTAGCCTCGGAGGCTTCAGTAGCAACTTCCTTCAATGCTAATGCTAAATCATCCATCGCCTTTCTGCTTTTCTCCTCTGCTTCGCTAGCAAACTTAAGTTCATTTTTAAGCAAATTTATCTCATCGTTCAAATTCTTAACCTTCGACAATGCAATTTTCTCCCGCTCTTGTGCATTAGCCACATCCTCCTTTCCCAATGCAAGTTCAGAGTTAAGGCTTTCAAGTTCCTTCTTCACAGAATTCGCAATCTCCCCATTGCTATTATAACCATTCAAACGCCCACTATTACTTCTCTTCGATAAAGAAGCAGAAGCAGCCTCTAACGACTCAACCTTCCTGCGAAGTGAAGCCATCTCAACCTTAGATTCTTCAAGTTCAATCTTAGCATATTCAAACTGCCTCGTCTGTAACTCAAACGAATCATACATTTTTGACTCAGACAACTTCCTATTCTCCAATTCAACTTCCAATTCTTCAACTTTTTTCTTAAACACAGACAATTGTTCCGTTGCTTTAACTTCAGATGCTTTAACACGACCAATCTCCTCTTTCAATCCTCCTAACACAACATCTTTTTCAGCTAACTTAACCTCATATTTCTTCACCCTTTCGAGTTCCACCTTCAACGACTCGATATTCTTATCTTTAATCTTCAAATCTTCTTGTGTTTTAGAATGAAATTCCCTCAAAACTTTAAGTTCTGCTATTAGTTCCCCTGCCTTTTTAGGTGATAATCCTTCATTAGCCAACTTTTTCATTTCTCTAATTTCAAGAATTGCTCTATTTTTTTCACCTTCAACAAAATCTAATTGCTCTTTTGTTTCCCTTAACTCCTCTTCAACAAGTCCCATTTGCTCTTTCATAACCAAAACTCTATTATTCACTTGATTCTACAAACACCATAAACAAAAAATTAATTATTATTTTTCGGATGACAAGAAAAACCGGCAGCCACTAACTATTCTTTGGGTGCGCACAGGGTAAAACCTCGTTTCTATGCAATAGCTTGCAAACCACACAGGAGAGGCAACTCGCACTGGGCACACGGGGTAAAACCGTCACTCCTATGCAACAAGCTCGCAAACCACATAGAATGAGAGGTGATCCGCACTAGGCAAGTCTGGTGCGACGAGCTTGACCCAAATGACAAATCATTTGTTTTTGCTGGAAAGAGGTTTTGAACTTGAGACCTTCATCATAAAAGTCTCAAGCCCAAACCACTTGGCCAACCCGAAGGGTCAAACTTTTAATCTTTTTACACAAACCCAATTCAAAAAATCAAATAAAAATCACAAAAATAAATAATTACCTCAATTAAATTGTCAATCTTGGAGAGTTTTTTTCTATCAATAGAAACGACAGCGTTTGAATCAATTTGACAACCCAAAGCATCACCTCTACAAAGCTTTGATGCAGAAAATGTTCTTGAAAATCTTGAAGAATGACTTTTTTGTCCAAAATCAATGGACCCAGATCTACAAATATCTCAAAAACATCAAAAAGATTCAATCTTTAATTAAAAAAAATTCAAAAAAAAAAATTCAAGAAAAAAAAAACCCAAGAATGGAAAAACTTAAAACCTTAACAAACAAATCCGAGAAAATCTCTCAACTTCAAATGAATTATATACACACAATATACATACATCAATTTAGAAAATATCGACACCCCAAATAAAAATTAAACAATTATATAATGATAATAACAATGAAAAATTATTTTTAAAAAATATTAAAATAGGGTTACCTTGATTTTGAACGTAACATTTTATTCTTGGTTACGTGTTTGAATCTCTTTTTTTCTCTTGGAAAAATCAGCACAAAAAATTAGAAAAATTCTAACTTTTTTTACTTTTTTGTGTATTTTTTGAGAAAAAAAAGTTGTGTTTTTGAAGGTTTGATGACAAAGTCCGAAGTTGGCGGGGGTTTTGTTTGGTACAAATAATGTAACGGAAAAAGGTTTTGTAAGAATGAGACAAAGTGAAGTGAAAGGGACCTATAAAAGGTTAGAAGAAGAAGAATTAGAAGATTTTGGTTGAATGGTAGAAGATCTATGTGAATTGACTAAATTGCCCTTGGTTAAGGTCAACTTTTGAAAACTTAAATGAGTTAATTAATTAGAGATAATAGTTAATTACATGAATTTTTCAAATGTTTATACTCAGTCCATTTACCTTTGCGGGTCACTTTTAACATATCATAAAGTAATAATTATTTCCCCCCATGTTTTCTCCTTAGCAATTAGCATTAATTATTTATTCTTTAAATTATTTTTCAAGACATGGAAATAAACATCAATTCATATGGGTATTATAGTAAAATATTTATGTCAATGGTTGATTGTTAAGGAGGGTACAAAATTTAAAGTGGACAGGTAAAAATGAACGAAGGTCGGGAAGAGTATTTCACTAGCAAATATTGAAGATATTGTATGTATATATAATACAACTTTTCCAATTGATCAACGATCCTTCCTGTGTGTTGATCATGAATAAGACATTCAAAAGATTAAAAGATGAGTAGCTTCAAGATGGACAGGTGGGTAGAAGATTTTTGCAGAGATGGTAGTGGATTCGTGTTAATTGACTAAATTGTCCTTTGTTAAGGTCAACCTATGAAATTTATGAGTTAATTAATTAACACAACCTCCACCAAAAATTTGTTATAATTAATTACATGAAGTTTCAAAGGAGTTTACGTTTCATTTGCAAATACTGAGGTCATTATTTTGCAAGTTGAAGTGTGGACATAAAATTTTTGAGTTACTAGTGGATGTACTATTTGAATTTCAACACTTTGTATGGATGATTATTACAAATTGTTTCATAGTATATCATATTAGAAAATTTTAAATAAATTTTATAGTGTTAAAAGCTAATTAATTTCTATCCTTATTCTTTTTTCAAATTACAAAAATTCCTTAAATTTAGTGGGATTCAGATACATCCCAAAATGTCACAATACATCGCATCTCGATTTTGGATACATCACTCAACGTCCCGATATATTGCGTACGTCCTGATACATCGCGTACACCCTGATACATTGCGTAAAGTGATATATCCGATCGATACATCGCGTAAAGTTATGTATCCGAGAATAGGAAAGAGTAGGAATTTATGTAATTTTTTCAGATGGTAAAGAATTTTAGAAAATATGATAAAATAAGTTGTGCATTTAGGTAATTTTTCCATCATATTAATATTGTATTATATAATATTATTATGGCGGATATAATATTTAAATAAATTATATTATTTTATGTCGATACATAAATATCTCATATCAACAATTTGAAAAATAAACCTATAAAAATGTAATATACAAAATGAAGTAACTATATTGATGAGAAATTTGATTTTTCACCTTATAATATTGTCCTCGAATATCCCCTACCGGGGAAAAAAAAGGAAAAAGTTTCAAGTTTATTACATAATAGAAATGATGTATGGAACGGGTAATTCAATCAATATAAAATTATTTCATGTGACGTATAGAGTGAATAGTCGATATTTGAAATTAATTCAAATATCAATTAAGATTCTCTTAAAATAGAATTTCAAACATAGAAATTATATAAAAAATTATTAGAAATTTTCTTACTTTGTATCGATGAAAAATATATGAGATGGACATATTCAATGAGGGTAATAGAGGATTGATCATATAGTTTATGATAATCCTCATGAAAGATGCAAAAGCCAAGTATTTAATTATAAGCTTTCATTAACCCCTAAAGTCGTATAGTATTATTTCTTTCGTGTCAAATTATGTGTCGTAATTTTTAAAAATAGTAATTGATTAAATTATTGTATTTTTAGAAATTAAAGATAAACTTACTTATTTTTTCTCATTTTACCCTTTGTAGTAATTATTTTTGAACAATAGAAACACCTTAATACAATAAATATTTAATGAAGAAATATTATATTTTAAGACATAAATAAGAATAAAGTAATCACTAAACCCTATGTTTTAATTTTTTAAAAGGGGCGTTTAAAAAGATAAAAACACGACAAATAATTTGAGACGGAGAGTACTTATAATATTACAATTTTAGACACATCTATCTAGATGATTTTTTAAAAAAAAATAAAAATTGTGTAATTAATTATAAATTACTCCCTCTGTCCCTAATTACTTGTACATTTTTGAATTGGCACACCTATTAAGAAAATAATTATTGACATAGTGAATTTATCATTTTACCTCTATTAATTAAGAAGTGGATGAATTAAAAATTTAATATTTTCAAAAAGTTCTACCTTTTTCAAAGTATTAATTGAGGGTATAATAGGAAAATTTCCTTTGTCCTTTCTTGATTTGTCAAAATGGGCAAGTAATTAGGAACAACTATAAAATGAAAAGTGGACAAGTAATTAGGGACAGAAGAAGCATAAATTTTTGAATTTGGGAAGTGCTAAATGGCTAGAAAATTTGACCATAAAATTTTAAAAACTATAATATTTTTCTTATTTTTAAATAAACTGATCTCTTTTTCACTTTTTAGTTAAAATGTATTAAAGTTAAAAGGTAAAAATATTTTAAAAGACAAAATAACATAAATACAATATCATTCTGGCCAAATTTTTTGGCCAAAAAGATTTTTCCTTTTAATTTATTATTTTATTTTTTTATTAATAAAAGGAGACATGGAGAATGCTTAGAAATTGAGAGAAGTCTGACTTTGTCTAGGGGCCGGCAAACATGACGTTGGAGTTTGTTTTAATCAAGTAATAGTTTAATAATGGATTACTATAAAATTAATTAATTATAATCTTTAATAAGTATTGTAATTAATAAATTTTGTGAGCTTTGACAATATAATTGGCGTTATGTTACCTACTTAATAGGAAAATTATATTTTTAAAAAGTTAGAGAAAATATCAATTTTGAAGAAATTTGTGGCGTCACGTCTATGGACATGTTCCCTTTTATGATACTGGGTCTAAAACTCTTTTTTCGTTTTCAATTAGGCGTTTGATATCAATATTGTGTAATATATATTTTCATATGGTCACTCAATTACTCCCTCCGTTCCATTTTATATGTCACATTTTTACTTTATACTTGCATTAAGAAATTATGTAACTTTACCCTTCTACCACTATTTAATTTTTTTGGAACTCAAGTTTTCAATCAATGAATATGAATTAATTTATTTTGATTAATTAATTTAACCAATGAACATGAATCATTTACTTAGTTTTCTAAGTTGGTCAAATGTATATTTTCAAGGCTAATAACTCACAATGGTAAAAAAGGAACAATATGGTAATTTATGCATTGATTTTATGAAATGACGAGTATTATGGACCAACTTTTGTAGAAAGGGATGACCTATAAAATGGGACGCATGGAGTAATACTTAATATCTCATAAAGTCATTTTCTTCGTAGAAGAAAGTTGAAATAAAAAAGAAAGATGACTTTATGAAATAATAATTGATAGTTGAGGGATCATATGAAAAAACCCTATCAATTACATGATTGTTACGTATTGTTTCATAATGTATCGTAACATCTTATTTAAGTGAATATAATATTTGGATAAATTGTATCGGAAAAATTCAGTTGGAATGATCTAGTAGCATAAAACTAAACCTCACACGAGAAAGTAAGCTTATAAAAGGGATTTTCAGCATGGTGAAAAATATCCTAGTTATTTGAATTGTGTATCCAATACTGTTTTTTCAAAGACCATTCGCATCCTGGAAAAAAATTAGATTAATTAATTAATTAGAAAATTAATCAATTAAAGTAAAAGCTATGTGAAAAATATCCTAGTTATTTGATTTGTATCTTTGTTCCACAAGTTCGAACCATATTGAAAACAAAACTTAAAATTTTTTCAAGCAAAACACATGTCCATACACAATTTCAAGTTTGAAACTTTACAACTTCAAGTTCGAAACATCACAACTTCAAAAATTCTAATTTTCAAGTTTCAACGTAAAAAATGTATGGCAAAACTGGTAACTTACTGAAGCAATTCAAGGCTATTATAGTGTCTCTCTCGGCAGAGTTTTTCAATATATTTACTTGATTTTCAAGATGAATGATTTTACCCCACGCTCCACCAATATCTTCTTCACGGGCCCTTGCTTCTTTTGAGAAGACACTCGGCTGTGTAATGAAGTTTCTTCCGGAGGTGACTTCTTTAACAGATTTTCTATATTCGATCTAGTTCCAAAAACTTTATGCACGGTTTCATAATCCTTCATTTGGGATTGCGGAAACGTATCTCGAAAGATACAATCTTGAAGACATTTTTGCTTCAGGAGCACATGCTCTTCTTTTATATGCCATTGATGTATATGGGGAAGAAAGGATATTTCGGAGGAGTTTTTTTTTAACTTTTTTTTAATTTATGAATTGAATTGGAGGAGACGGGTTTATATAGGTATGAATTGAATTGGAGGAGAGGGATTTATGAATTGAATTGGAGGAGAGGGATTTATGAATTGAATTGGAGGAGCTTTGACTAAGAGAAAAAAAAGAAGCAGGAGAAGAGAATCTGTAATTTGGGAAATGAAAAACTAGTTCATTTCTTGATGTTTGTTCTGTATTTATACAAATACAAAATTTGGAAAAGGATATAGTAGCTATAACTAATTCAGTGCACAACATCCAAGTAATAACTAACTAACAAAAAAATAACCGACTACTAACTTTCAGTTCATCAATGAAGTAAAAGTCTTTGAAATCCAATACTTTTTTCTGGAATTTCATCTGCAAGTTCATCTGCTTGAGTGTTGAATGGATTTCGCGAATTCTTGGATGAGAGATATCCCCTCCAAGAAAATAATGCACCTTATTTTCAATCTCTGTCCAACTATACGCCGGTTGCTTTCTGATTCCATGTTCTTTCATCAAGCCTCTCACTCTCGTGACCTCGCCCCACATACCTGCTTCAGCGTATATGTTAGATAACATAATGTAAGGCCCTGAACTATCCCCACCTAATTCCATGACTCTCGTTCCAGCAAGCTGTCCAAGCTCTACATTGGAATGAGCGCGACAGCCAGCAAGAAGGGCACCCCATGCTGCTAAATCAGCTTGAAAAGGCGATTCTTGGATAATGTTGTAAGCCTTGTCCAGCTGACCAGCTCGTCCAAGTATATCAATTAAACAAGCGTAATGCTCAGGTCTCGGAGTAATGTTGTAGTTTTTCATCATTGAATCAAACCACGAAACGCTCTGACTAACCAACCCTGCATGAGCACAAGCAGATAATAAGCTGAGGAATGTTATACCATCTGGTTCACATCCTCTGAGAATCATTCGCTCCAAAAATGCAACTGCTTTCTCATATAACCCGTGCTGTGCAAAGGCAGCTATTATAGTGTTCCAAGAAACGAGGTCTGGGTTCGTGATTAGTTCAAAAGCTAACTCACACTCAAAAATGCTGCCACATTTGCTATACATAGTAATCAGAGCATTACACGCAGAGACATTGGAGTCAGCCCCATGTTTAATAACAACTGCGTGAGTTTGTCTACCAGCTACAGGAGATGCGAGAGCAGCACATGCAGAAAGAACTGAAGCACATGAAGATTGATCTGGTCGAAGAGACATCCTAAGCATCTCGACCAGTAACTTGAGTGCCTCTTCGCTGTGTCCGTTTTGTGCATAACCTGTGAGATACCAACTGAATTAATACAGAGAATATAGTGGATTAACACCTTATAAACAAATTACATTAAGAAGTCATCACATAGACACTCAAACTTGGCTCCGCTAGCAAGTAAGCATTCCAACTTTGAGACTTCACATCTAGACACCTTAACTTTGAGCATTCCACATGACGTTAACGTGACACATACTTTTGGAGGTTCCTAGATGATCATTTTGTAAGTTTAGTGTTCAACTGACACAATGGAGACGAGTTGAGGTGTCTAGATGTGCATACCTGAAATCATGGCATTGTAAGCAACACTATCTTTAAATAGTATTCCGTCAAACAGAATCCTTCCTTCCTCCACCCGTCCCTCCTTGCAGTACCCAACAACCATCGCTGTCATTGCAACCACATTCTCATTCTTATCTGGCATCTTTTGGAACAGTTCCTTTGCTTCATCGAAACACTCGTTCTCTACATACCCACTAATCATCACAGTCCATGAAACCTCATTTTTATGCGGCATACGTTTAAAAAGTAACCTTGCCTTATCAATCTCACCTTTCTTCATATACCCATCAATCATTGCAGTATAAGAAATGACATTCTTTTTTGGCATCTCATCAAACAACCTCGCTGCTTCCTCCACCATACTATTTTTAACATAACCTGAAATCATCGCGTTCCAGGACCCAATATTCCGTTCAGGCATAGTTCTAAAATACATAGTAGCATCATCAATGCAATCGTTTTCCACACAACCGGCAATCAGTGAATTCCAAGTTACTACAGTCATCTCCGGCATTGATACAAAGAGTTTCTTTGACTCATTGAGATACCCATTTTTCCAATAGGCCGTAATCATTGAATTCCAAGAAATTACATCTCTTTCCAACATTTCATCAAACACCTTCCGGGCATGTTGAAGTTTGCCTTGCCGTGTCAATTGGTTGATCCTGATGTTGCTTGCGTACACAAGTTGAGATGATTTGGGGGGTTTTCTGGTAAGGCGGGAAGAATAACGTTCAAAGGTAAGGAAGCAATGGAGGAATTTTTTGAGCTTGGAGCTCGGAAAATGGCGAACAATCATTAAAGATATGAATGAAATAAACAGTTTTCTGGGTCAGTAACTAACACATATGAAGTTGTTTGAGTAAATTTGAGTTAGGGGTAATGTCCGCGTACAAAGTATTGTGTTTCGATTTTGCTCAACATAATGTGAGCTATACTCTGCGAGGAGTCGAAACAAAGCAACTACTAAGAGACAAGTCAATTACTCTTTCTAAGAATTGCATATTCAAGTTGATATATCACACCCCACAAAGAACACTTCCTTGAACATTGTTTAACTTGACAAAGTAATGATACCAACCATTCAATGGCAAGCACAAAGGCTTCATCCTACTGGAATTCATCATACAATGATACCAACCATTCAATACCAAAACTCGAATTTGACCCAAAAATAGCATCCTACAGCTTATAGTAAGACAATGAAATCGCGGACATACAAGATAAGAGAGACGATATTACCAAATAGTAGTTGAGCTAACCATTAGATGCAAATTCTGAAACATTGTTCAACACCAGAAGTGTGACAACAAAAACATCAAGACTGAGGTCATTAATTTTGCAAATTGAAGTGTGGACATAAAATTTTGAGTTACTAGTGGACGTACTACTTGAATTTTAACACTTTGTATGGATGGTTATTATACATTATTTCATAGTATATCATATTAATATGTTGTATTGTATAATATTATACTATGGTGAATATAATATTTTAGTATATTCACATCGATAATTTGAAAGATAAAAGTAGAATTACTATATTGATAAGAAGTTTAATTTTTCACTTTATAATATTATCCTTAAATATCCCCTATAAAAAGGACAAAGTTCCAAGTCTGTTACATAATAGAAATGATGTATGGAAAGGGTAATTCAATCAATATAAAATTGTTTCATGTGACGTATAGAGTGAATAGTCAATATTTGATATTAATTCAAATATCGATTAAGATTCTCTTAAAATAGAATTTCAAACATAGAAACTATATTAAAAAAAAAAAAAAATTCTTACTTTGTAATTAATAAACATAAAAAATTAATAGTTTAATAATGGATTAATTTTATATTAATTATTATAATCTCTAAATAAGTATTGTAATTTGTAATTAATAAATTTTGTGAGTTTTGACCATACAATTGGCGTTATGTTACCTACTTAATAGGAAAATTATATTTTTTAAAAGTCAGAAAATATCAATTTTGAAGAAATTTATTGTGGCGGCACGTCAATGGCAGGTTCCCTTCTATAATTAATTATGACCAGCAATTAAAGTTTTTGGTGAAAAATGATAATCTTAGCAGATATCTGTAAAACAATTGCAGTATTAGTGTTAAAACTTAAAGTGTTTATCAAAAAAAGTTAAACGAAAATTCATTCTTCAAAGTAAAAAATAAATAAGAATAATGGAAAATAACATAAATGGGGCGAAGTGGGTTAGAGAAGGGCACATTTTTAAATAATGTTAAACGGGGCAGAGTAGGGCAAGGTTTGCCCCGCCCTAGTACAACCCGCCCTACAGCCATTTCTATTGTTACACATTATTTTATAATGTATCATAACATCTTGTTTTAATGAATACAACTAAATAACTTACATCATTTTTCGTCGGTAAAAGAATAATACTACAAGAAAAAAAAAGTAGGGTATGGTATAGTAACTCTATATTAAGGTAACATAAATGATAAAATATGATTATTAATTAATAAGTCAATAAAAATGAGAAAAGAAGAAGAAGATGTAACTACACCAAATTAGTCCTTACATGAAACAAGGCATTTCATTGTTCCATAACGATGAATTTAACAATGCGATACAATAAAATTTAAAGAAATATTATATATAATCAAACTAAATGGCAACCATCCAAACATACTTAATGCTTACACAAATTTGGGAGAAATCAATGATTCTGTATAAATAATACTGTCTTGAATAGTATGTGTAAATATATCATCATCATTCAATGGCCATATTCGATTTTTGCATAATTCAAATGCTCCATGGGATATTCTATATACCACATTTCCACAATTTGTTCTTGAACTAAGTAACACTTGCTCATCTGAGAACATGTATATTGGTATTATAAACAGAATTCCATTACATGGAATGGTGAATAATTTCGTCCAAGATTCCTTCGTATCATATTCTTTCATAATCCATAAATTAAACATTTCATGGTCGGTAAAATAAGCACAAAGCATTCCTCTTAATATCGCTACACCAATGTCAGTTTTGTGCACCATCTCTGGCAAGGGTATCTCTCTGTACATCTCATTTCGAATATTAAATGAAACTACACAAAACCTTGGTAAAACACCAACCCAATGAAATGCTCCATGTAGAAAGGCCAAACAATCCATTTTAGACAAACATAAAAAGCTTTGTGTAATACCACCTTCGATTTCATCAATTTTCCTCCAAGAACCATTTTTTTCAAGTAAGACGATTTCATCGGTTTCATTGATAAAATCTTCATTAACCCTAACGACTTTATAGGCATCGCTAAAAGAGTCATATCCTAATCCATAAATATAAGATTCAAGTGGTGGCAATTCTGAGTAGGAAAGTAGTATTGATTTTCTTATGGCGGGGTTCCATATCAATAATATTGAGGAATTTATTTTAGTTTTACTCCAAATATCGATGAGAAACAAACCATCGCAACAACAATAGACTCTAACATGATATGGTTCAAAGTTTAGAGGCCACTCACGTTTTTTGATATCGTTAACAAGGTGAACCGATGACAAACAAGAAGAATACAAGTAAAATGTGTTACGAATATAACTTAGCTGGAGGACCTATGTGAGAAGATGCCAAATTACATTTGGGACCCTATGAAGATTCCTATATATATAAGAGGGAAATACTCAATTAGGGTTATGCTATGAACTTGTATCTTATTTCTTAGTTTCTTAGGTTAATCTGGAACCTCCCCCATTCTTCCTTTTTATTTCTACTTCTTCCTTTGGAAGGATTGGTTACTAGTTTGCATGAACTCTTATAATTGTACGTGTAATTCCAATTATCCATTTGAATACAATATGAGTTCATTACATTGGTGCTTTCATTGTTCGTACTCCATGCC
>JAJOOR010030593.1:0-10627 GCA_036250505.1 Solanum acaule | reverse complement strand
AAACCCTAGGTCTGTTCATAATCATGGAATCAAGAATCTGACTGAATTCTAGGGACCTAATGGGCGAAAGGAACCCACTAGTGAAATCTCACATACCTGGTGACGAATTCCACGGAGAAATCTTTCGATTTCGGGGTTGGAACTGATGGAACCTTGCTGCGTTCTTGAACTAGAGTTCTTGACCTTTTTCTTCTCTCTTGATTCTAATTTTCTATGTTTTGATTAATGATTTTGACTAAGGTAAGTTCTAGTTATGTTTCTAGGCTTAAACTGACTAAAACCTCATGATTTAGGGTTTAAACGACGTATCTAAGGGGGTTAAACGTAATAGGAAAAGACCAAAAGACTCCTGAATTAACTGCTGTCGGAGTGACTGATGGACGGGACTGACGGGCCGTCAATCAATCGACGGTCCGTCGATTGGGACCGTCGGTCAAGTTTGCCTGACAGGGCTTCACTAAAATGAGCATAACTTTTTACTCGGATGTCGGAATTTAGAAAACTCGGTGGCGTTGGAAAGAGGATTCAATTATATATCTAACCATAGGTCATGGGACACATAATTAATTTTGTGCTAAGAGTTATGACCATATGAAGTTGACCCATCAACAATTTTCAGCTAACTGGTTGCTGACCCTCATCTACGGTCAGACCTACGGACCGTGGATCGAATGACGGTCCATGCTGGTTGACCATAGTTTATGTCAAAGGCTGGGTAAAGGAGGTCTTGATCCATGGACATAGACCAAAGACCGTTGTCTGATCTACGGACCGTAGGTCTGTCCGTGAGTCGAGACTTAGCCGATTTTTCTGAGCTTGGATGGGGAGGGGTTGCAGTGGTGAACCACAGACCACCAGCACGGGCCGTGGTCTGACCTACGGTCCGTGGATGGCAACCGTGGGTTATACCTGCAACTTCTCAAAATCTGCATTTTTGGCCTGATTCGAATACGGGGTGTTACAGTTTAATTGCTTTTTATAAACTGCACCTTTATTGTTGTTTTACTTTGCATTTGAGTTGAGTATCCATGAGTTGAGTAAAGCTAAGGTAAGTGTCTTTTCAGATTCCTTTCAAGCTTATGTCATATTTAGTTTTCCTCTCACATGCTCGTACATTCAATGTACTGATTCCATTTGGCTTGCATCATTTTATGATGCAGATACAGGTAACCAGGATCACATGCAGTGTCTCGTTGATCCAATTGAGCACTCAGAGTCAGTTGGTGAGCTTCCTTGCTTTTAGAGGACCCCTTTTTACTGCTTTATAGTTAGTACATTAGGATGTCGTAGGTCTTGTCTCGACATCCATCTTAGTTGTTAGAGGCTTCATAGACAGTTAGTTAGTTCATTTGTCATTATCTTATTATTGGCTTATGTTTTGAGATTTGAGTTGCCATTTTGGCTAGTTGAATGTTCTTTTAAGACATTATAAGTTATTTCATGAGTTTATCTTTTCAGACTATTATCTTGTTATTTAAGTCTTCCGCTATGAGTTAAGCCAGGCCAAGGGTTTGCTTGGGGCCAGTAATAGTTTTTGAGTGCCAATCCCGCCGAGGGTGTAGGCTCGGGGAGTGAAAAACTTAGTATCATAGTTAAAGAGTCCTAGGGAGTCTATGAAGCCGTGTTTGTAGAGTCCTAGTTATCGGTGTGAAGCACGCCACATCTATAATTATGAGGCTGCAACATTTAGGACATTCCTTCAACTCTTTCATAATCAGATCGTGTGATAGAGTTAATCTCTATAAAGTTTCCTTTTAACTCATGCGTGCGTGTATCTTTCAGTTGATCATGCCTCCATGAAGATCTGTCAGAGGTCGTCCTGCTACGTGTAATGTTGAGGAGCAAGGGGTACCTAATGCACTAGAAGTGCAACCTCAAGGTGAGGTCACCAATGCTGAATTTCAGGAAGCAATCCGAATGCTAAGCCAAGCTGTGACCAACCAAGTTGGGAAACAAAGAGGGACTCGACATGAAGAGGCTGATACTTCGAGGATCCGTGAGTTCTTGAGGATGAATCCTCCAAGCTTCACTGGTTCAACCACTACTGAGGATCCAGAAAATTTTGTTGAGGAACTGCAGAAGGTGTTTGAGGTTATGCACGTTGCCGATGCTAAGCGAGTATAACTAGCTGCATATCAACTAAACAGTGTTGCTAGGACTTGGTTTGACTAGTGGAAGAAGGGTAGAGCTGAGGGTGCACCAATTTTAAGTTTGGCTATGTTTGAGGAGGCTTTCTTGGGGCATTTCTTTCCTTGTGAACTGAGAGAAGCCAAGGTACAATAATTTCTTACCCTTAAGCAGGATTTGCTAAGTGTTCATGAGTATAGTTTGAAGTTCACCCAACTTTCCCGTTATGCCCCGGAGATGGTTGCGGATTTGAGAAGTGGGATGAGTTTGTTTGTTGCTGGGCTGTATCGTTTGTCGAGTAAGGAAGGTAAGGCTGCGATGCTACTAGGTGACAGGGATTTAGCAAGGTTGATGGTTTATATGCAGCAGGGTGTGGAATAGAAGCTGAGGAATATAGAGGAGTTTAGAAACAAGAAAGCTAAGACAGGGAATGAGTTTGGACAACAAAGAAGTAATGTGAACCGTTCTTCCTTTCAAGAAAAGCAATAGGGACATGCTCTATTATCTGCTAGTGCACGGTGATCATAATGGTAGGAATTCATAGAACTTCAGAGCTAGACGTGCACAGTCTCAG
This sequence comes from Solanum acaule, assembly GCA_036250505.1. Lineage (NCBI taxonomy): Eukaryota > Viridiplantae > Streptophyta > Magnoliopsida > Solanales > Solanaceae > Solanum > Solanum acaule. Next base: position 7,926 of record JAJOOR010030593.1, on the reverse strand, counting down.
GGTAGTGTGGCATAAAGAGGTAACTGGGCTGCTGCATGTGCTAAGTGTGGTAGGAACCACCCAGGTAAGTGTCGTGATGGCTCAACTGGTTGTTTTAAGTGTGGTCAAGATGGTCACTTCATGAAAGAGTGCCCTAAGAATCGATAAGGTAATGGGAATCAGGGCAATAAAGCCCAATCTTCATCAGTTGCTCCACCAGACAGAGCTGCATCTAGAGGAGCTACTTCAGGGGAAGGCGGAGGAGAAAACCACCTATATGCTAACACGAGTCGTCAAGAGCAAGAGAATTCTCCAGATGTTGTCACTGGTATGATCAAAGTCTTTACTCTTAATGTTTATGATTTGCTAGACCCAGGAGCGAGTTTATCTTTTGTGACTCCTTAAGTTGCGATGAAATTTGATGTTCTTCTTGAGAAACTTTGTAAGCCCTTTTGTGTTTCTACACCTGTTGGGAAGTCTATTCTAGCTGAGCGAGTCTATCGTTATTGTACCGTTTCCGTCAATCACAAGAGCACAATGACTAATTTGGTTGAGTTAGACATGGTTGATTTTGATGTCATTCTGGGTATGGACTGGCTTCATGCCTGTTATGCCTCTATTGATTGTAGATTTCGAGTTGTCAATTTCCAGTTTCCTAATGAGTTAGTTTTTGAGTGGAGGAGTAGTTCAGTAGTGCCTAAGGGTCATTTTATTTCGTACCTTAAGGCAAGAAAATTAGTTTCCAAGGGTTGTGTCTATCACTTAGTCTGGGTTAATGATTCTAGTGTTGAGACACCTCCTATTGAGTCAGTTCCAGTGTGAGTGAGTTTCCAGAAGTCTTTCCAGATGATCTACTTGGAATCCCTCCTTAGAGAGAGATAAACTTCAGTATAGATATTCTTCCTAATATTCTGCCATATGAAATGGCTCCAGCAGAGTTGAAAGAGCTAAAAGAACAATTGAAAGATCTTCTTGATAAGGAATTTATTCGACCAAGTGTCTCACCTTGGGGCGCTCCGGTCTTATTTGTGAGGAAGAAAGATGGTTCCCTTAGGATGTGTATAGATTACCGTCAGTTGAACAAGGTTACCATCAAGAATAAGTATCCTTTTCTGAGAATTGATGATCTTTTCGATCAACTTTAGGGTGCTACCTGTTTCTCTAAGATAGACCTCAGATCAAACTACCATCAGTTGAGGGTAAGGGAATGTGACATTCCAAAGACAACTTTTAGGACTCGTTATGGTCATTATGAGTTTCTGGTCATGTCGTTCGGTTTAATTAATGCGCCTACAACATTCAAGAACCTTATGAATAGAGTATTCAAGCCTTATTTAGATATGTTTATTATCGTATTCATTGATGACATTCTAGTCTATTCGAGGAATGAGGAAGATAATGCTAGCCATCTCAAAATAGTTCTCCAAACTCTAAAGGATAGAGAGTTGTATGCTAAGTTCTCTAAATGTGAGTTTTGGCTTGAGTCTGTGGCATTCTTAGGCCATATTGTTTCCGGTGATGGGATTCGAGTTGACACTCAAAAGATATATGAAGTGTAGAATTGGCTTAGACCTACGTCTCCAACTGATATTAGGAGTTTCTTGGGATTTGCTGGATATTATAGAAGGTTCGTAGAGGGGTTCTCATCTATTTCATCCCCTTTGACCAAGTTGACTCAGAAAACAATGAAGTTTCAATGGTCTGAAGCTTATGAGAAAAACTTTCAGAATTTGAAAAAGAGGTTGACTACTGCCCCTGTATTGACCTTACCAGAATGTACTCAAGGTTTTGTCATATATTGGGATGCGTCCAGAGTTGGTTTGGGTTGTGTGTTAATGCAGAATGGCAAAGTTATTGCTTATGCCTCTAGACAACTTAAGGTTCACAAGAAAATTATCCAACCCATGACCTAGAGTTGGCTGCCGTAGTATTTGCTTTAACAATCTGGCACCATTATTTGTATGGTGTTCATGTTGATGTATTCACCGATCACAAGAGTCTTCAGTATGTGTTTAGTCAGAAAGAGCTTAATCTTAGACAACGAAAGTGGTTAGAGTTACTCAAAGATTATGACATGAGTATCCTCTATCACCCAAGTAAGGCTAATGTTGTTGCTGATGCCTTCAGTAGAATCTTTCGTGAAATGCCATAACCAGCTCCTCCCATGATTTGATGGAGTTGTTTGGGCGCTCAACCAACCATTTAGTAGCTCCCCTAGTCCATGATAATGGAAATAAGAGAAACCGTATGGATTCTAGAGATAGGTTCTTGAATGATAAATGGGTGCACACTTCCACAAAGCTTCGTACATGTTCGTGCGAATCTTCATGGTCTAACCCTCCAAATAAACCTCTTTAATGTATGAGTTGGAGTGTTGCGCTGGTAACTTCGAACATTACATTTCCGTCAGCTTGTGGCATGAAAATTTCACCCATCTCGCCCACGTCGGCAGGGTGATAAACACTATTAGCATCATCGATGTCGTCTCGATGAAAAACACCACCCGCTGAGTGACCCACTTGGCAGCTATTCTCCCCGTTTGCACTCATATGTCCTGTTATGACATACAAATACTCAAAACAAAACTGAAAATTAGGTAAGTTGACTACAACTAAGAAGAACAAGAATTCTATTAATCTAAAAATTCTCAAATAACACCACTCCCCGGCAGCGGCACCATTTTGATGCTTATCGTGACCAATGACACTAACCTACGGTACGAATGTCTACGATCGTCGATAATAGAGTAACCCAACCAAGGGTTGGGGTCGTGTCCCAAGGGAGTGGTTTTGAGAATTAATAGAAAAATAAAATTAGTTCTAACTAGTCGTAGCTAAAGACATTAACGACTAAAAACAATGTAAATTAAAGGGGGTGACACAAAAGTGTCAGCTATCAAATGGGGGTTTTGTCACAAATATAGCAAAAATAGTAAAAATAACAAATAAATCTATGAATGAGAGGGGATTCTTGGGATGTGACAACAATATATATTGGTACAATTCGTTGGGTACATGCTTTTGATAGGAAATTTGCAAGATAATAGTGACTAGGCTAAGCTTTAGATGGAAATAAGTTCCCTCTCAGGCAACTTACCCCGTTTCAAATGGGTTCCTCTCGGACACCCATTTGCCGCATGAAGGCCAGCCTACGCCTTACCCCACTCACTCTTTCGAGCTGAGTGTTAGGATATGAGTTTAGGGCTCACCCTCTCGGGCTGAACCTCATATCGACCCACTCCTTAGGCTATCAGTCTAGCGGTTTTGGTTTCACGACCTCTCTCTCTCTCTCGCAAGCTGAAAACACATGGGTGGTTTTGTATTTGCAACTACAAATCCATTAAATTAAACCACAAACACTAGGTGAAATCACCATTAAAATACATCTAACCTATGAGCAAACAAGACCCAACAATAATATCAACACATATTTGCTAAATCACACCCCAAGAATGGGGGGTTTTAGCTAGACATGAACAAGAGATAGAAATTTATACCTAAATGAGCTTGCATTCAAATGGGTATGAATATTTAAGTCTTGTTACAGGCCAAGAGTGAAGAATCCGAGAGACCCAAGTCCAAATCCTTGGAGATGAAACCCTCTTCTTCTTCAAGTTTCAAAACCCTCTCAAACTCAGAGAAAAAGTACTAAAATTATAATAATTGTTTCACACTGAAAATTATTATGGTACTAAAAACTGATACTAAGCTATAACTCTCAACGAGTATTTATAGTATTCAAAAATTTATGCTACAACGGGTCATTCGACGACATTAGTCAGAATCGCCGATCAACTCGGCGATTCACCCTTCATCTGGTTCATCACCTTTTGTGCTTTGCCTTCAGCATGTTTGTGTCCTGGATCATTGGGCGGTATATCCCTGTTTCGCGGAACCGTTTGGCGACACGCCGACTGCTCCTTTCATCGCCTTTTTGATTCCTCTTCCTTCAGGGCTTCACGTACTGGAACAAAGGGCAGAGTATGTCCCTTCGGCGACATGCCAAGTGTGCTTGGCGAAGCTCAGGCTTCAGTTTCTTCGTTCTTTTCAGCCTTTTTGTTCCTTTTTGCGCGTAAGTGTCTATGCTTTTACTCAAGCTTCAAATACCTGAAACTTAAGAGTTTTCATCAGATATTAAGATAAAATAAGCATTTGAGGACACTATTTATATTAAAATAAATCCCTAAATGAGTCCAATTTGTGGACTCATCAAGTAGTATGAAGAAGGGCATTGCAGAGTTTGTTGCTAAGTGTCCAAATTGTCAACAAGTTAAAGTAGAGCACCAGAGGCCCATTGTTTTGGCTCAAAATATAGAACTTACGGAATGGAAGTGGGAGATGATTAATATGGATTTCATTACTGGCTTGCCACAGTCTCGCATGCAGCATGATTCTATTTGGGTGATCGTTGATTGAATGATGAAATTAGCCAACTTTTTGCCGGTAAAGACTCCCATTCAACAAAAGATTATGCTAAGTTGTATATTCAGGAGGTAGTCAGACTTCATGAGGTTCTAGTATCGATTATTTCAGACAGAGGAGCATAATTTACTGCACAGTTCTGGAAATCTTTTCAGAAAGGCTTGGGTTCAAATGTGAACTTGAGTACTATTTTTCATCCTCAAACAAATGGTCAAGCAGAGCGCACTATTAAGAATCTATAAAATATGTTGAGGGCCTGTGTGATTGATTTCAAAGGTAATTGGGATGTTCGCCTACCTCTCATTGAGTTTCCTTATAACAACAGTTACCACTCTAGTATCTAGATGGCTCCATATGAAGCTCTTTATGGGCGAAGATGTAGATCTCCAATTGGATGGTTTGAGGTTGGTGAAGCTGGGCTGATAGGACCAGACTTAGTTCATCAAGCGATGGAGAAAGTGAAAGTTATTCAAGGAAGGCTGAAAACAACGCCGAGTCGTCAGAAATCCTACACTGATGTTAGGAGAAGGGAGTTAGAGTTTGAAGTAGATGATTGGATATACTTGAAAGTTTCACCCATGAAGGGTGTTATGAGGTTTGGTAAGAAGGGGAAGCTTAGTCCTCGGTATATTGGCCCTTACAGAATATCCAAAAGGGTGGGTAATGTAGCTTATGAGTTAGAGTTACCCCAAGAGTTGGCAACGGTTCATCCCGTATTTCATGTGTCCATGTTGAAGAAGTGCATGGGAGACCCTTCACTTATCAAACCAACTGAGGATATTGGTATCAAGGATAGCTTGTCTTATGAGGAGATCCTTGTTCAGATTCTAGACCGTCAGGTTCGCAAGTTGAGGACCAAGGCAGTAACATCAGTCAAAGTTCTTTGGAGAAACCAGTTTGTTGAGGAAGCTACTTGGGAAGCTGAGGAGGATATGAAGAAGAGATATCCACATCTCTTTGAGCCCAGAGAAATTCCAGATCAAGGTACTAATTCTCTTCTTAGTACTCTTTAAATTGATATGCTTAATGTGTTAGAATTGCTTTTTGGGTGTTTGAGCTGAATGATTGATATTACCCCCTTAGCTTACTAACTAAGAGTAATCTCATTCGAGGACGAATGTTCCCAAGAGGGAGATATTGTAACATCTCGCTAAGTGAAAAGGCTGGAATTAGAAAGAGTCATTTTTGGAAAGAATGAAAAATATGGAAAATTGGTTAAGTTATGTTAAGTATGGGTTTTTGGTCAACTTCAAACAACAATAAATCCTAGCTCAAGATGAGTTAGGTGTGCTACAAGATACTGTAGGAAATATCTTTTAATTATCTTTCCAACGCCATCAAGTTTTTGCGATTTCAAGTTCGTATGAAGGAGATATGTCCATTTGAAGTTGGGCTGTCCAAATAAGGAAAGTCAAAACCGGATTTTAGAGGGGTATTTTGGTCTTTTCCATGCCCAATTAATTTATTTTGTTTTTAGAAGTTTAATTGGGGTCTAAATAGAATTAGATCAGTTTATGCATTACGAAATCACGCTAGGGTTTTTGGAGAAAGAACTCAAGAGGAGAAAGGAGAAGAAAAGTTCAAAGATTCGTCAAGTTCTTGCGATTTTGGGTGTGGATTTTGCCAAGGATTCAATCCTACGAGCTATGTGAGACTTTCATAGCATTGAGTTCGTTCACCCACGTGCCAAATATGTTTATTTCAGTAAGAATTCGTCCTAAAAAGGGTTGAAAGTTTGATGTTCTTGATATGTGTTCTTGAATTTGCTTTCGTTCTTGAGTTGGGCTCCTTTTCAGAAGTTCTTGAGATTATTACGTTGAATTATAGAGTTTTTTTGAGTTAGGTTCTTGTGTACATTTACTGGGTATCTAAATCTAAAGAGAATTTGGGAAAAAAACCGAGTTTAGGCGAATTGGGGTTAGAAAATGAAGAAGGACAAAGTCAGGTGAATCTGGAGACCCAGTCCGCATCGCGGACTTGCCCCACCATTTCACAGAATTCTTCTTAGCGTCGCGGAGCTGTCACGAACCGTTTTGCCTCAAAATTTATTTCACGACCAAATATTGAAATGCATCTCTACGTCGCGGACTTGCTTCCAGACAGTGATTTCTTGATCGTTTCTCATGTTTAACTATCTAAAAACACTCCTAAACATCATGAGATCCTTCCTATCACAAATCACAATCCTTGAATCCATAAATTCAAATTCAAGGAAAGTTAAGAGCCAAGTCTAGAGATGTTCTTAGAGTTATTTCAAAAGTCTTTTGCAAATGTTTTAACTTTGTTTTAAGACTTGAGTTTTGAGTTGAGTGAAGAGTAAAGATCAAAGTTATTTTTTCAAAAGAGTATATCGGGACTATGTATTGCCAAAAGAGTAAATGTTTTCACATTTAAACAAGAGAGGAAACACTGATTTCCAAGAGAGCCTTTGAGCTAGTTTTGGAGTAATTAGCTCAAACCACAAAAAGAGTTTTGTTTTTAAACATCTGAGCTAAGTATATTTTGGGAGTAGTATTGAGCACCGATATGGAGACGAGTTCACAATAACTCAAGTCTCCATAAACCATGTAGCCATCGTGTGTAAAAAGGGTCATACTTTTTAGATGATTCATTAGTGGTTTTTAGCATAGACTAGTGGATCCACTTAGTTGAGGCGCTCTATATCACAGCAACGTATAGGATAGTTTTGGCAGTGTGGGCGAGACGTTGTATCATCACTTTAGCTCATACTGATGGTTGTCGGTTAGAGAAACTCCCACAGTATTATATTACTTTATTATATGAGTAAAATCTGAGTTGTTATTTACTGTTTAAATGCTTTGTATAAACTTCACCTTTATTGTTGTTTTTCCTTTTGCCTCTCACTTGCATTCGAAAGTGAGCACACTGTCTATGCCACATCAACACAAAAGGAGATTATTTTTTACATAAATATGTGTTTAGGGGGGTAATGAAACCCTACTTAAGCTTAAGTGTCGCTGGGATTTCAGATATAGTTAAAGGGACTACTTGCACCTTATCAAAAAAATATATAGAAAATATACTTGATTAATCGAAAAGGATTAACAGTTGTGGCTTCTCACTCCCTTAAAGAGAGTGAAATTTACTCTACATGAGTACATAATTTCAGTTTAGAGAAAAAACATAAAGTGACACCTGAAGTTGTACCGAATTTTCAAAAAGACACCTAAACTATGCAAGCGTAGTATTACCCCCCTAAACCTAAACAATCCTGAATTGATATTATTACATCATTTTTTGTCCACCTGGCATGGAGAGTGTATGCACTCTCTTAAAGAATGTGAACAAACTAAAAAAATGAATATAATTTTATTTTTACAAGTATTTTGCTATTAAATATATTTTCTTGTTTTTCTTTTCATTTTAACTTTTTCTCCTTATTATTTTTTTCTTTTTATTTCTTCCTTCTTCTTAAAAAAATCATGAGATAATGCATAAGTACCCCCCAAACCTATTCCCGAAATCCCAGAGACATACTTATACTATACTAAGGTCCTCTTCCCCC
>JAJOOR010030592.1:0-10638 GCA_036250505.1 Solanum acaule | reverse complement strand
GAAGATGTGCAGAGAACAATGGAATCAAAAAGTGCGGCTGGCTGCCCTGCTATTCTGCTAAGTGCTAAGAGAATAGAAAACTAAGAAAAGTAAAAGGTAATGTTTGACCAATTGTCAATTGACCTAATTGATTTTTGCTTATTTATTATTTGTTATTAATAAAATATTAATAATATTATAAATATAATATAATATATTTCGGTAAACCGAAATACCGAATAGTACAAAATCAAATACCGAAAACCGAACCGAAATACCGAAAAATACAAAATATATACCGAATACCGAACCGAAAACCGAAATACCGAAACCGAAATACCGAAATAATTCGGTTCGGTTCGGTGTTTCGGTTTCTCGGTGTTTATGCCCACCCCTAATGCATTATGGGCATACAAGACCGCTTATAAGACCCAATAGGGAATTCTCCCTATCACTTGGTGTTTGGTAAAACGTGTCACCTTCCAGTTGAATTAGAACATCAGGCTTACTGGGCAATGAAGAAGTTGAACCTGGACCCGAAACTAGCAGGGAGAAAAAGAATGGGTCAACTACATGAATTGGAGGAATTTAGACTCCATGCTTATGAAAATGCCAAGCTTTATAAGGAGAAGACTAAACGATGGCATGATAAGCATATTGTGCTTGGGCAAAATGTATTATTGTTTAACTCTAGATTGAGGTTGTTTCTAGGTAAGTTGAAGTCAAAATGAAGTGGACCATTTGAGGTAGTGTGCATGACCGACCACGGCGCTGTAGAGTTATGGAATGAAGGAAAGCAATCCACGTTCATTGTGAATGGACAAAGGGTGAAACATTACTTCGGACAAGAGGTGGTTCGAGAAGAAGAAAGTTAGGAGTTGAGCAATGAATGAGGGGGAGCTGAGTCGTGCGGCGACGTTAAATCAGGCGCTACTCGGGAGGCAACCTGAGACTTTGTATTTTAAAAGATATTCCCATTGTATTTATTTGAATAGGCTAGTTTGGTTTAATTTTAGTTATAGGTTTTTTCAGTTATCTTAAAAGTTGTTATTTTTAAAAAAAAATTATTTTGGAGAGAGAAAACAGTGAAGTCCGCGACCTCACCGCATCGCGGACTTGTTTCTGCAAGAGGACAACCCCAAGCGAAAATGGGGCGTGTAAACCAGTGGAGTCCGCAACAGCAGCACGTCGCGGACTTGTTTTCTCCATGTGATGGATGCCCCATGCAAAGCTGCGAAAAATAACAAGGTATGTCCGCAACAGCTCCGCGTCGCGGACCTAGTAAGTTTTCGGGTATTTTCATTTAAAAAGTCAGGTTTTACCCGGCTAATTTGGTAAAACCCGACCCCCATTCCCTTTTAATCCCCAAACCCATGCCTTAAACTCTATTTTCTCTTCTACATTTCTTTATTCCCCTTTTCTCCTTCAACCCTAACTCTTCCCAAAAGCAAATTCGTGTTGCGAAGTTCGAATTTCTCACCAAGTTCTTCAGTTTTTGTGGGTCTAAGCACAAAATGTATGTGGCCTACACCCTATTGTTTCTTTCTTTGGATGATTTACTTAAGTTAGGGCTAATATTCATGTGGGTGATGGGTAAGTTAGTCTAGTATGTTTAAATTGTTGTTCTTTGTGGTTTTCTGCTTAATTACTACTAGTCATGGTGGTAAAAATTTGTTGGAATGCATTTGGTTGACCATATAACTAAAAAATTGGGGTTTGGAAAGTCTTGAGTGGAAAATAGGTTATGAGGAAAGTGATTGGAGTAGAAGGATGTGTGTTGGTTCGAATTCTTGAGTAGAATCTGAGATGTTTGGGTTTGTATGTTTGGGCTAGGGTGAATTATGTGAATCATATGCTGAAAATGACATTGGGAAGTCTGAGTACCGTGTTGTTTGTAAAGTTGTGCTCGAAAGAAGGTGTGGGGTGGCCCTCTATTATTGAGTCTCAATAATTGATATTAGCTTTGTCTAATTGCAGGTTACCATGTCTAGCACACAAAGGTCGGGCAAATTGGTGGCGTCTAGCAGTCGTAAGAGAGTAAGAACAGGCACCACCATTCCCCCAGCACCCACAATCCCAAGAGGACAAACTCAGCGCTACGGGGCCAAGGCTATCACATAGGAGGCCAAGAAGTGGTACAAATCACACACGAAAGCCAAGTACTTCTCGGAAGTGATACTTGATGATGTCAACTTAGAGAGGGAGTTCCCACACATTATGCGTTGCCTGCAAGAGTTGCACATGGGTTTTATCTTTCAAGATCCATCAGAGTGCAATGTTAGTGTGGTGCAGGAATTCTACGCAAATTGGAAGCCTGATGCCTGCTCTCACTTTGTGACAGAACGGGGAGTGGAGGTCCCTCTGTCACCTGCAGCGATAAATCAAATCTTAGGGACTATAAATACCCCTTCTGATATACTCACGAGAATTAATATCAGTCCTCCGTATCAGCAGATTCGACATACTTTGTGTGGGGCGCAGTCCACTGCGAAATGGATTCGTTATGGGCACCGTGGTTATCACCAGTCATATCCTTATGCTAACATGAATCGGGAAGCTCGGGTGTGGTTAAAAATTGTCATGAATTGTCTCATACTAGGGTTTCATTTTACCGAGGTGACGAGAGATCGAGTATGCTTGGTCTATGCTCTAATGAAGGAACTGCCCATCAATGTAGGAGCAGTGCTAAAATTGGCCATGCGCAAGGCTAAAGTACATCCAAGTCGAAGGTATGCATTTGTGGGACTAATTACTAATTTGTGCAGGCGAGCTGGAGTTCCAGAGGAGAGTGTGGACTACATGGCACCTCTGTTCACCACACCCCTAGATGTCACGAAGACAAAGGGGCCGGAGAACATGCATGGACCCTCCCTCACCACAACAGAGCGCAACCGAAGGGATGAGACGATCATGGCGCGCATGTTTGGATTGGAGATGTTGCGTTATAGAAATGGATGCCTAGCTTCAACTCATGAGCAGTTGGATGAAATTGCAACGAAGTACCCCCTGAATAAACATGCTGAGGCATTGCTGGGACTTGGACTTGCATTTATCGAACCCGTATGTGATAATGTTCCAACTGATGAGGACAAGAGGCGAACCGTGTCGTATAGTGAATTTGATTCGGAAGCGGATGAGGGTGACCTTTTGGCTCTTGAGGGCACCGGCGGTGATGCCGATATAGATGAATGATCAAGGAGGTCCACCCGCCCTACCTTGCTTTCTTTTTGAATTATGTCACACTGTGGACAGTGTTGGGTTTTTAGTGTGGGGTGGGGACTATATCTGTGTAAATAGTTTTTGTTTGTGTTTCTATTTTGTTTTGGGTTCCTTGGTAGTTCTTTTCGGTTCTTTAGCCAAGGACAGTCTCGTTGAACCGTAGAAGAAAAAAAAAGATTGTTTTCTTAGGATTGAATCAGTGTCATAGTTGAGTTAAGCCGCCCTATGATAGATGGATGACGACCGTCTTAAGGGCAGTTTTCGTCTTTTGGCTCTGTAGGATTGACTTTTGGCTAAGGGTGCACAACTTTTTTTGAGTTGGAATGAAAGTTGAAAACATTGGATGACTTTGTGTTGAGACATCTAGGCTCTTTTATGTGACTCTAAATAGCGTATGCTTAAAATGAATTTGTGTTAGTGACTGGGAAGTAGTATATAGTGACCAGTTCTGAGTTGAATGTGTGCAAAGTGTGTAAGATTTGTGCATTCCTTGCTATTGATTGAGGTCCAGAACTTGCTCGGTGTGTCTGCATAGCAAAAAAAAGGATAAGGATTTTGGGAAGTGATATAGGCAATTCTTTGATATCCTGAGTGTGCCTTCCTGTACCTTCTTGTACCCACCTTGATGTATATCCCTGGTTAACCCCTTCGAGCCTTGAACTTATTCTTTGGTAGCCTATTTTGAAGCTAATACCCATTCATTCTCTAGCCTATAAATTTGAACCAAAAGATCCTAAGCGCATTGTGTAAACAAGAATGAAGGAAGCAGAAATTCAATGGCAAGCCCCAGCATAAGTTTGGCTCATGAAAAGAAAATAAAAAAGAAGAAGATATCAATCAATAAATAAATAAACTTTGATGAATGAAGTTAGAATGAAAATGCTGGGAAGAGGTGAATGTAAATGCTTTGCAACAAAGGGGCCAATGGTTCCAAGAAAAGGAGCTTAAGGAGGAGGTTATTGAAAGAAGGTCCACAAATGAAGTTTGTTGTGCATTAAAGCGCTTGGGAATGCAGTCACTATTTATATCTGAAAAATAGTTCCTACCGGTCCCCTAGCCTGCATTACAACCCTTAAAAGACCTAATTGATCTTGAAATTCCGTATTCTTAAAAGTAGTGAGGCAGTACACTAAGGGCAAGCCTATGGTTCGTTGGTTATGGCTTGTGAATTATTTCGAGAGTGTGAGCGAAATTGCTTCCCACACCCATTTTTGTATGAAAATGTTAGGTGTGAGTAAATCAGGGTGTTCATTTGGAGTGAGGGCACATGTTTAATGAGGTCTGATAACTGATATATCTGTGGAGCCAAAAGTTGTGCATGAGTTTGCTGCGCTATAAGAGTCTATTCTTGAGGCTAGATAGTCTTGCACGAGTTGTCCTAATGAATGCATAGTATGTGTCATATGGTTTGAAGCTATGATAGTTGTTGTGGCCAAAGCTGAAATGCCATTAGGGGAAGTGTAGTAGAGTTGTCGTATGTTTGAAAGTGCAAAAGTGTTCGAGGACGAACAAAGTTGTAAGTGTGGGGTGGTGATCTTGGGCGTATTTATGCGCCTAATAACCAATTAATCCCATATATATGGCTAAGTTAAGAGCATTTTTCATTGTCGGAATTAAGTTTTGAGAGTCTTTTGATGTCGCTTCTTCTAACCAATATGATTAGATGTTTCAGGGTGAACAAAGAAGAACGAGCCAAAAGAGGGCACCTAGTCAGAGGTCAGAAAATATATGACGAAGTTGCGGAGAAAAAATGGCAAGAAGCTAGAGAATACACTATGAGGGAGCGCCTTCGCGTTGCGAAGCTGATACGTGTGTGCAGAAAAGGAACTCCACTTAATAGTGGAGTGCGCGATGGGAGCGCGTCGCGGAGAGGTTTCACCTGTGCGCAACTATAGGCGAGGGAACAGGTCCGCGACGCGGACCTGGACACCAGAAATTGGCCACGTGTTTTATTTTAGACTATAAATAGTTTAAGTGTGTTATTTTTATTATTATCTAGTGTTTAAAAAGACGAGAGCAAATCGATTTGGGGGTTTTGGCTAACACTTTCTAGGGCTTTTCTTCTACTTCTTCATTTTGGTAAACCCTTTTATGATCCATAAACATTACTTGATGATCTTTTGTTCTATGAGTAGATAAAGTCCCTTATTCTAGGGTTGTAGCTACGATTAATGGTATATTAGTATTTGTTTCTAGCATGAGATGAGTTTTCTTGTGATTTATGCTTACATTCTTGTTTAACTATTTTAATGACTGATCTACATTAAAATAAACTCATTGTCCACTCTTGAATTTGGAAGATGAATAGAGGGATAGACTAAAGAATGTGAGAAACGTGTTCATTCTAGAGTAAAGTTAGAGTGTTTCATATATAGGATAGTCTTATACCTATATACCACACTTGATTAATATGCAAGATGATAGCTTAATGTTCCGCCATTGGTTCTTGTCTATCCCCGCTCAATGATGTAGTTAGGTTGTCGATGGTGGTAAGCGATTAGAGGTCGGAAGATCATGATCGTAAAATGAACCTTGCAAATCCATAATGAGGTTAGCCTGTCGAATGCTCGGATAAATTAATTTTATGTCGGAAATTGGGTTATGCTGCAACCCTGGATTACTTTCCCATATTGTGAAATTCTCTTGTTTGAAACTGTTTGATTGTAGTAATTAATTTTGAGATTGTTCAACTTAGTAGTTATAACCAAATTTCTCAAATCGTTGGTCACATAAGTAGATATATTTTAGACATAACAAAGTTGTTATTTGTTGATTTGAAGTCCCTTGGGTTCGATAATCCGGCTCGAAAGAGTCGTTGTACTACTTGAGTGACCACGTGCACTTGCGTGTGCTTTTGGACGCAACATTGAGAAAGTTATGACTATGAGATGGTACTTCCTCCTTGAATATGACTAGTTATGAGAATGTTTTGCATAAATGGGTTGTTGATGAAGTTCTTACTTCTCTTTGTGCGTTGAGTATGTTGGTGGGAATTAAAGTTTACCCCATTGGTTGTGTGCATTTAGATGAATTGCATGTATGATGGACTGTTATTCTAGAGTCATTTCTTTTAAGAAGTGCTTAGAATCGTCATTCGAGGACGAATGTTCACAAGGGGGAGATTTTGTAACACCCAGAATTAGTAGACAAAACTAGAGCCAAGAGCTAGGATTCTAGAGGGTGATATTGGGAATTATAGTCATAGATGAGACTTTACGTTCTTGGAATGAAGGGGTTTAGTAGTTGAACGTCAAGGTAAGTGTTAGACCTTGTAGCTTAGAATACCATTTAGAGTTTGGTTGAGCATGGGAAAGGCAAGTGCCAAGGCAAAAAAGCAAGCCCAAGCCAAGGGGCCAAGGCTGCCCAACCTTGGCAAGCTACAACCCAAGGAATCACGAACACCTTCACGACTAGTGGTCATGACCACGGTCCGTGAAGACCCCTTTGCCTTGTGGGAGATCAAGCCATGAAGTTTAGCTACTATCCAAGGGACCACGAGCCACTTCACGGCCAGTGGTCATGACCACGGCTCGTGGTCATACCTTAGATTTGTGGGAGCTTGGCAAGTTGAGGGTAGCCACTGGTCGGGCACCACCACGGGCCGTGGTGCCCTTGACGGCTCGTGAAGAGGGGCGTGGTGCCTGGCACATTGGTTGCATAGTCGAGGTTAGTTTAGTAAATTCCAAAACGTGTAGTTAATTAATGGGGTCGTTTTATATTTGTTTTATACACCTATATATATACTTTTAAGTTATTAGCCCCCAAGTTGAAGTCACTTTACAGACCCAAATAAAAACCCCAAATCACTCCTCTCTTAAATATTTCTCTCTGTAGAAAGACCTCTACTAAAGAAAAAGCTAGGGCTTGAAGATAAGGTCAAGATCAAAGGTTCCATTGCTAAAGGCCTGTGCTAGGGCATTGATTAATGTATGTTTAACTTATCATCTATGGGTTCTTCCACCCATAGAGACCCCTTAGTAATCCCCCAATTGTGGATTAAAAACCCAAATCTAATTAGGGTTCTTCTTACATTGTGGGTAGGATGTGGGTATGATTCCAATCTAGTGGATAATACCTAATTATGGTTGATTTAGATTTGTTTAGTGATATTATGATGAATTTATGTGATTTCTATGGAAACCCTAGTCTAAATTGATGAATGTGATATTTGTGGGTTTATGCCATTAAATGTCAAATTGAAAGTTCAAAAGTGATTCTCTTAAATTAATGACATGAGTAGTAATGATTCAAGGTTAGGGGCATATAATTATGAATTGAACTAGACTCTATTGAATATGATGGGTCTTGACTTGTAAAGATGGAATTGAGCCTTTATGATGAATTATGACTAAGAATCACCTAGTAATGAAGAGTGTGATGAGAATTGCTTAAGATGAAACTTAATACGTGAATGTCTTGTAATCTATATATGAATGATGATAGAATGAAGTAAAGCTTTGAGAGTAAGGCTTGTAGTAATGAATGTTGAATCACTTGGGCCTGAGAGTAAAGCCTAAAAGAGAATATAAGTCTAATAGGTTGGATTATGGTGAAAGGCCTATACTCACCTAACCTACCTTATGAATGTTTGAAAGTATGAAGTGATAGAATCACTTGAACATGGATTGGTTGTCAAGGACATCCTTCCATGAGATATGAATATTAAGCAAGGCTTAACAAGTAAACCTTGGGGTGTATGCTTGGCTCCAAGTGGATATTGAAGATGAGATGGAGTGTCACACAAAATAGGGTCCGGGCTCCAAGTAGAAAGGAGAACCACACCTAGTTGATGTGAGGACTATCCAAGATAAATGGGGAACTCTTACGTAGTAGAGTGTGGGTTTTCCCAAAGTTAGGTCTCATAAGATGAAAGCCTTCACATAGTTGAGTTAAGGTTTCTTGTATCAATCTCCATATCCAATGAACTTAGACATACTTAAAGAAGCATCTCATAGTGTTCTAAAGCATAATTGAACTAAGACGTACTTAATGAAGTACCTCGTAGTGTTCAAGAGTATGAATGAACCTAGACATGCTAAAAGTAGTATCTCATAAGTTCAATCTAATAATGAACTAAGATGTGCTTAAGAGAGTACCTCATAGTGTTCTATAATTAAAAGAGAGGACCTAGGTTCCAAATTAAGAAGTATTAGTATGAGGACCTAAAAGTAGTACTTAGCATGAGTACTATTATGGGTGCTATTCGTGCATTGCACAAGTATGACTTAGGGTCATTCAAGAAAGAGCTCTTATGAGTGGTGTATTTTAAGATCGGGTTGTGTTATAGTTGCCTTCCATGATATGTTTGACTAAGGATGGTAGTTCCCTTGTCTATATGAAGCAAGCTAAAGGGTGAGACTAAGGGAGGGTAAGTATGACTATGTTGACTTCAAGGTGATACTTAGTGTGAATGGTATTATGTGATGCTTTTCGTACATTGCACATATATGCTTTTGAGGTTACTTAGGAGTATGATACCCTTATGGTAAAGAAGCTTAAGAGTTGAACATGTATATAAACTATGATTAAGATGACTAAAAAGGGGTACTTGGCTTGGGTAGTATTATGGGATGCTATCCATGCTTTGCACATGTATGCTTTTGAGGTTACTTGAGAATGATGCTATTATGGTATAGATGACTAAGAGTCAATTATGCTTATATGAATATGACTTATCTCCTATGCTCATTAATTATGTCTTATGTTGGATTATAATTATATGATGCTTATGTTGGAGATTATGCTATGATTATGTTATTATCTCTTATGTTTATTTCTTATGTTGACTAACCATTTTGAGATGCTCTTATGATGTTGTGTTAGCTTTCATACTTGGTACATTTTGTACTAATGCATATTGCCTACATTCTAATCAAATGTAGGGTGTTGGAGATTGAGTTGCTTTGGAGGCTAGGTTCCTAAGGTGCAAGAAGAGTTGAAGAATTGGTGAGTCCTCATAGCTTCGAGGACAAACCCCTCATGTTCCTTTATGTCATTTTCCTTATGTTTTAGACATTTATGTGGGTTGTGTCCCAAGTCCTTTATTCAAGAGTTTTAATAAATGGTTTGAGACAAAGAATTAGTAAAGACTTCCGCTTGTTTATGGAAAATGTTTTCGATTGTATGGTTTAAAGAAGTTTTAAATTTTCTCGTACTTTGTATGATCTTATGTTATGATTTTGCTAAGGGATTGTTTGCGACCCCTTCGGGGTCAAGTACGCTATGTTACGTCTAGGGGGTACCCCTGGGTCGTGACATCGAGTCTTGAGTCAGAACTCGAGGTCGAGTCCTAAGTCAGAACTCGAGGTCAAGTGTTAGGGTTGAGTCCTAATTCAAAAGTCGATTCCCATTTCGAATGTCGGATCCCAAATTTGGGAGTTAGGATCAGGTCCTAGGTCGGATCACTGATCGATCGTTAGGATTGCGTCCCAATTCGAATGTCAGGGTTAGGGTCGGGTTCCGGGTCAAATGTAGGGTCCTAGATCAGAAGTCGGAGTCATTTCCTTGGTCGGATCCTGAATCAGTCATCGATATCGCATCCCGATTCGAGTCTTGTGGTCATGGTCGTGGTCGGGTCTCAGTTTGAATTCCAGGTAGTCCTGGGTCGAGAGTTAGGGTTAAGTCCCAGATCGAATCTCAAATTGATCTTTGGGTCGTATCTCGATTCGAGTGTTGAGATCGGGTCTTGAATTAGTTATCGAATTTGATTTCGGGTGAGAAATTATTTTCCTAAAAAGTATGTTGTAATCTCTAGCAAAAATAAAAGATATTTTCTAAAAAAAAATAAATTATTCGTCAATCAATCACTAACAAACATTTCAACTCACCAACAAATCATAAAAAAATAAATTAGAAACCAACTTATTTTTTCGAAGACCACACTTTACAAGCTACCTAATTTAAATAATTAAACTATAATAAACCATTTAATTGAAATCTACACGTAATGTATGATTTATTCATAGTTATGCCCAATTGCCGAAGACATACCATAGCCAAATCAACCCAAAGCAACGAATCAAAGCATGACAAAATTATGCTTATTGTAATACATTCTCCATAATCGTCTATAACGAGCTTGCACTGTTAGCTCACCATTTCAAACCTGTTTTCGCCAATTGTCTCACATACCCATTTCGTTTTTCTTGCTGTTTTTCCATTCTCAGCTCTACAATTTTGGGGTAATTGAGTAAAGCTACAGTGGTTTCAAGTTTTTCAAACTTGCCCATTTCGTTTTTCTTGTTATTTTAGTCTTACTTGAGTGTTGTCTTGTTGAGTATATCCAGGGAAACCTTTTGGGTGTTGAAAGTTTTGTTCTTGGGAAGTTCAGATGAGAATTAATTTCCAAAATTGTTGCCCAATAGTTTAGATATAATATTGGGATCATGTACAGTGCTAATTTGACTGGTTTTGGATTGGCTGTGGCGTCTAGTGCTTTTA
>JAJOOR010030590.1:0-11407 GCA_036250505.1 Solanum acaule | reverse complement strand
ATATGCCAGCTGTTTCATTCCGTGTGGCCCTTCATTTGGCACAGATCAAGCACACTCGGAAGTTTATGATGTTTGACTATGGGAGTGCAGCTGCGAACATGAAAGCTTATGGTTCCCCTCAGCCTTTAGATTTGGGGGAGTTCTATTCCCTTATTGATATTCCGGTTGATCTTGTTGCTGGGCGTAAGGACAAGGTCATCAGGCCATCCATGGTAAGGAAACATTATAAGCTGATGAAGGATGCAGGTGTGGAGGTGTCGTATAATGAGTTTGAGTATGCTCATTTGGATTTTACATTTTCCCATCATGAAGAACTATTGGCCTATGTTATGTCTCGACTAATTTTAGTAGGTGCTTCTATGAAGCAGCAACCTGGCCAGAAATCATTGAAGAACAGGAGAAAAGAGGGGCAAACCAGCAGCAGCCGTTAAAGTGTAGCACTAACAAGAGTCGGACCTGTCTATATCTTGGGTGTTTCTTGTAATACATGCATGTCACTTATACAGAAAAATATAGAGGATGCTGAATCAGGATAGGGTACTTACGCAGCCCCTTTTGGACATTACAAAATCCTACTCAAGGAAATAGAATTGGACTGGATGTTGTGTCCTAGAGTGTTGGATGTGGTTTTGTGTATATTTTGTATGTATGTTGTAACTTGTAAAGGTGTACCATTGTTTTGGAATGAGTACTACACATGGTGTTTATTGTGTAATTAGTACTTTGTAGAATTTGTGAAAAATGAAATCTTATGAATGGGCATGATGCAAGATACAAATGATACGCCTTTAAAAAATCAGCTGCCGATGTTCTCTTATTGACGAGTGTCGTATAAATCTAGGGCGAGGGTTTCC
This sequence comes from Solanum acaule, assembly GCA_036250505.1. Classification (NCBI taxonomy): domain Eukaryota; kingdom Viridiplantae; phylum Streptophyta; class Magnoliopsida; order Solanales; family Solanaceae; genus Solanum; species Solanum acaule. The sequence goes on along the minus strand of JAJOOR010030590.1, from coordinate 10,553 downwards.
AGCAGGCCCCCTTCTCTGGCTTTCCCTATTGTATGAATGAAGGTGCTCTTGGCTGGACATCATTGGTTCTGTGTCACTAGAACCCCGGTGCCTGCCAAACGTGCTTCCAGACCATCTGCAAAGCAATGGGCTAATATCGGGTTTCCATCTCCAAAAAGAGATGAATGGAGTCTAATCTGGTTCAGCAGTTCAGTTGCACTCCTGCAATCATCGGTGGCAACAGTCTCTGCACAATTTTATTAGAAGAGACCTTACATCTACGACTTCCTTTTTGACACAGTGTTTCATCCCGCAGCCGCCTGTCCCTACAGTAGATCCTTTTGATTGCCCCTTCTGCCCGTAGTTTTCGTTCTAGCATTCTTCTTGCGGTAAGCTGTCAATGCTTCCCTTCCATTGCACATGCTATACAGCAAAATTACATGAAACTTCTCCGAACGAACTGTTGATTCTGTATAAACAGCAGTTTGCTTGCTGCTACTTTGTTTTTTTAAATCTATATCATCTCTATGAGGATTTTTCCTCCCTCTCGGTCCTGTAGGTGAAGTCTCTCCCTCATCCCTTTTGTCCACCTGAGCTGCAACAACCACTTTCTCCTCTTTTCTCAAGAGGCAGCAAGTCATTGATAACCACGACATTGTCCAACAACTTATTATTAGTAGGGAGGAATTTGCTTGCTTCTTCAACTGTTTTTCTAAAGAAAAAAGAAAGGTCACGGGTTCAGCTATTTGAACCTCTAAATTTACTTAAAGCATGACGCGGATCCAGTTAATTTCTTATTTTTATTGTACTTTTACATTCTAATATGATGTATAGATATAGTACTCTTTAAGCCGCTGTTATGTGGTTCGACTTGTCTGCTTAACATCAATAACATGCCCTCTGCATATAAAATTGGGACTTTTCAAATTGATTCAGGACTTCATATGTTTTAGGAGCATAAAGACTTGTCGAGTGTCTGGGACTTGTTTGTCGATACTTCTTCTCAGTTGTTATAGAATCTTTAGCATTGTAGATGAGGTTCCATTAGAAGACTGATGTAGTGAATGTCTAATATCTGCTTTCAAGTGTGGAGGTCTTCATTCCTTTGCACATAACATATTTTATGAAAGTCCTGTTCAAACTTTTAAAGAATGATACATTAATTCTTAGAAAATTCTTAGCTGATGATGTTGTTTCCAAGCTGCTTAAAGTCATTGTAGTTATATCGTTTATGCTACTAAAATCATTGTGTTAAGTTGATTGTTATACTAGAACTTGATTATTCAAAGGGAGAAAGCATATAGCTTCTCTGTTGTGCATAAGCATAGCATGATATCTGCTCCCATTAAGCCATCAACTATCTTATTCTTTCTACTGTCTTTTGATTTACTTCTCCTCCTTTCATCCGAAGCATAATTGCACACTCACACGATCTTTGCCGAGAGATAGGAGCATTCGGTTTCTGATGGTGGAGAGAATGGACTAGATTCGTTCCTACCTTTCAATTAATTTGTTCATTGTGTCAAGAATTTTAAATTCAATTCTTATAATGTGGCTTGAGCGATATCCAACTTGGAATTTCTAGTGCTAAATTTTCTATAAGTTACAAGAGGTTTTCACAATCATAAAGCATGGGGCACTGGATTCTAAAATTTACTAGAAGCATTTCATCACCATATAGTGATGAGAAGAATGGAAATATTGTTCTTCTTGCCTGATGATTGACTTGTTCCGTTGTGTCAATTCTTTATTTCAATTATCTTGAAATTTATTGAGATGCTCATCTGAGTCGAATAATTGCAATGCTATAATAATTAGTATAAGCTTCAAAAGTAAAAGGTTCACATATAATGATATATTGTTTAGGTTTCTCCTTATTCCCTCCAAAATCTCTTGAATTACCATACTTGATACATTAATTTTCATATTTCTTTGGCTTCTTGATAATGTCGTTTTAAAGCTTGCTTAAATTCACTATTTGCCTCCCACGCTCTGCCCTCTTGCTCACCTTTTTCCTCCCTTTCCCAATCTCGCCTGCATTTCTTTTCCCTCTCCCAATATCGCTCACCAGATATACAAATACATATGTATCAGTTACATATATACAATTATTTGCCATATATACATATACAATTCGAAAAATATACAAATACAATTCACCTCTTTCACTCTCGCTCGCCTCTCTCCTCCCTCTAACATGTAGCTACGAATCATAATTAGCAAACTATAGTTATGGAGCCTAATTAACTTATTTTTAATGGCTATTTGTGAAATTGCCCCTTTTAAATTTTATCTTTTGAATGGATGATTTTTATTTTTTATCATTCAACATACTAAGTAATGAAAAATAGTTGGTCCAAGATACCCTTGACATTAAAAAAAAAGAATACAAGACTCAAATTATGTCTTACGAAGAAAAAATTTCACAAGACAAAATTCGCAACACATAAATAATGTCTTACAAGACATAAATTCAATTTCAGAACATTATGCCTTAAAAGATCAAAATCTATAAGTTATAACATAACTTAGTTTCTGTAGAATTTATATTTATAAATATGTAAGTTTAGTTTCAAAATCACAAAGTTATATTTTAGAGGCATAACTTATCATAGTGAATTTTTGTCAAATAAGATAAATATTTTCAAAACTTATGTTGGACAAGGCAAAAAGTTATTTAAACTTATATTGAATAAGTAACTTATTCCCTGCAAATTAAATACTACATGACTCATACCGATCCAGGCAAAATAATTCTAAATTTCAATTGCAAAGTTAGGTCATAAATAATAATACTTTAATCTAAAAAATTTAATTAAATTACGAAGGGAATCATCAATTTGAAGGACAAAACTTAAATACCACCCTCAAAATGTGGATTATCCTTGCACGAACTTGTTTATTCGGCCCAGTTGGAAGAGCCCATCATAGGAGTGAGTTGTGGCCCACTTTCGAAGAGCCATATGTGAGTCAATAATCTCAGATTTCGGATTCAGGGTAGAAAGGGGGAAAATCGAAGGAAAGCAATCGGAAACGGAGACGGAGACGGAGACTAGAAAGAAGAGAGAGAGCGCAATGAAATCGCCGAGATGGGGATATGTTAGAATTATATCAGGAACTATTTTTGGAGGCATTCTTGGATTCTATCTTATGCATCGCGCTGAACTTCAGTACAAGGTTTTGCGAGCTTCTTTTTCTTATTCTAAGTTAAACTGCTTACGCCAAAGAGCGATCATCTGTATAAATTACTGCTATGTGATTGAAGGAAATGTGGAACGAGAGATTGAAGAAGTATGAGGAGGAGCTCAAAATGAAGCAAAGTATGGAAACGCATACCCCCACTGAGTTGTCTGGAGATCCTCTTGCGAGATAGGTACTTTGAAACATCGACCTGCTAATCTCTTCACTTTCTGTAGTTTATAGCTTAGATAAGGTTTGAGATGTTCAGATTCTTATGTGTCCTGTGGATTATGATTTGGAAATTCAATCCAGACTGGACACTCCAATAACAATGAATAGTTGGGTATGGAATTGCAGTCCTGGAATTCAGGCTGACTTTCTGTGTGAAGCTTATGTCTTCTTTATAATAATTTATGTTTATGCTCTGAAGTACAATGGGTTTAGTAGATATATGATTGGGGAGTCCTATACACGAGGGTCTTATTTAGTTAGGGCTTGTTCATGCTAAAATGTAATATATCGTTAAGTTTGACAGTTGTGAATTATGAGGCTGTCTAGTTCTCCAAACATGTTTCCAGGACCCCACTCCTCAAGCATACCATTCACAGAACATCCCAGTTTGTAGCATTCTTTCACTGTGTTATCACCCTTATTTTAGTTGACCCAAATAAGTTGGGTGTATGAAACTATAAAACTAATTTATGTTTATACATAAGTAATTTTTTTTATTGAAACTGGTAAGATTAACTTTATACATAAGTAATTATTCCTGTTTACATGTCCAGATCACTTCACCCTCATTGTTAGTCTCATTCACTAACATTATTTAGTAGTCGGACATACTGTCCACATAAACACCCTTCTTTTATTTGCAGCTAAACAGAAGTTTCTTATGTCATATCGTCAGGAGCATTTCCAAAAGACTTTGCAACTTAAATTTAGACTGAAGATATATGATGAATGAGTATATCAATTGATTCAAGTTTCATGTTCTTTCCCTTAAATGTGTGGTGTTCATCTAATGTGAGTGTTTCCTGTTGGTTCTTCTAGATGAGCTCTACTTTATTAAAGTGAAGAAACATTCTGCATATTTTCATGCTATAAGCCCAGTATGCTATTTGTGTTTTTTAAGTACCTGGGACAGAAGGAGTCGAAGTAGAGTAGAAATTGGGGAAGAGAAAAGGGGAGGATGATAATAAATCACGAGTCCGGATATTGATAAATCTTCATTTTTGCTTGAGCTTAGGGTCTATCAGAAACAACCTCTCTATCTCCCAAGGTCTGCCTACATTCTACCCTCTCCAAACCTCAATTGTGGGATTACACTGGGTATGTTGCTTGTCTGTTTGTTGTTGAAGAAAGTGAATGTAAAGTAAGGTCCCTTCCATATTCTTGTGACTTCTTATATCTTGCTTCTCAAAATCGTTTCTATGGTTTTTCATGGAATTCATCTCCTTTTCGATTACCCATGCATGTAAAATCATTGCATTGATCACTTGTGCTTGTAAATCCAATCTATAACACAGTGGAATGCTAGCATATCTCCATCCAAGGTCATTTTTCTTGCTTCCAATTGTTAGTTGCAGTTAGCTGTCTTTGTTATTGATCAACAGAAGTGACAGGTGCTGATGGAATTCTGTGTGTAATTCTTCAAAGGCGTGATCCGGGTTTCAACCTCAATTGCTGTTTCATATGTCCAAAGAGGTAGACAGGGAAACGGCAGAGATGTGGTTGCTGTTATCATGTGAAGAGATGATCATAGAGAACAAACCCCCACGGAAATGTAGTTTTGTGAATTACATTATTAAGTCAGATCTTTGGGGAAGAAAATAGCTATCACCTTATTTCACAGTTCCACCCCCACCCCCACCCCAATTTTCTCAAGCCAACCTTTCCCGCTGCAGCTCCTTTTTTTTTTTTTTTTGCCCGTGGATTGCCTTAAATTTAAGTGCCAAGTGAAGTTTTAGCTTTTTTGCGTTTGGTAAATATTGAGTCAGTTTTTTTATGACTGTCCTTTATTGGAAATGGGGAAAATTTGACAAAACGTGCACAACCATTGATCCAAAATGTTGTCTAAATTTTTCTTTTTTAACTTAACTTTCTTTCGATATGGGTTGAGATGAGTTTATATGTCTAGACTGAGCATTTTAATCAAGTACTTGTGTGTTCTTCAAATATTAACTTTTACCTTATAATAAGTGTGTTAATTTAATGACACTTTCAATTAGAGAGAATTGCACAAATAATGCAAATTAGACCTTCAGTTTTCTTATGCTCCTTCGAAATCTGTTTGGTATACTAGTGTATGTAGCTATAATTTCTATTATTACCTTTTAAAAAAATAATCAAGACTGTCGGATGGAAGTAATTATCCTACAAAAGATTTTAACTTTTATTCAATTTCAATTGTCTCGTGGTTATATATAGTTCTAGATGCTCTTGGTCTCTTTCACTTAATTTTATTGTACGTATACCTTTAAAGTTTTATTGTATGTAGACCTTTGTTACCATTGCTTTTCTAATTTCTTTAGATTTTTTTCTTTTACTTAATTCAGAGACGTTTCTCAAACATTTGCATGAAAAGATATGTTATTTAAGACTAAAGTATGATGATATACACAAAAGACTGGATAACAGAAAGTGTAGTGTTTATCATAAACTATATGATGCTTTATGTGCGTGTAACTGCTAAATGATAAGATAGTTTTCATAAGGGCCAACTTATTTTTGTTGGCAAATTCTAGCTGAAGTTAATTGCTAGTTAACATTAGTGTTAACGTTAGCGTGTTACCATTTGGACAAAATGGCACAGCATGATAACTTATAGACTAAATTGACAATAAATAGCCTATTTTTATTTTTTAGCAAGAAAAAGACTGTTTTATTTATTTGATATTCAATAGTTATTTTTCTTTTTCCTAAAAATGTATTTTCTATATTTTTCTCTGAACACGTTTGATTGCTCTTTTTTTTTTCTTGAAAAGGAAAAAATTATTGTTTTATTATTTCTATTTTATCTCTCCTTTTTATTTGTTAACCGTTTTAAAATAGAGTTCTTCTTCTATTTTCTGTCTCCTTTTTCTCTTTCTCAAATTTGATTTAATTGTTGTCTTTGAGCCAGAAGAGTAGAGCTTATAATTATCATGGATTTTGTAATTGGTGTTTTTTTGTTTGATAAGATAAGTGGTATTAATAACAGCATCAAGAAGATGCAAGATTTACAAGATATGGCATTTGAGCTTACAAAAAAATCTCTTGCTAACTATACAAACTATCTAAGCCAGAACTAATGAGTTAGTAAAATCCTGAAGTTGTTCTGCATTAACAGCAGGATACAAGTTGGACCAACTAAACAAATTTGCAATGCATCTACTCTTCAAAATGCCTAAAGCAGTTGACTCTCCATCAAAACATCTCTTGTTCCTCTCTAACCAAATACACCAAAAAATACAAGCAGGTATCATAATCCAGATCTTCTTGATGGTTTTGTCAACTTTCCATAGGCTCCAACTCTCATATGCATCCTTAAGTGTGAGGGGTGTGGTCCAATTGATGCCAGAGAGAAACAAAAAAACAAAACATCGAATCTTCTATTTAGGTCAATCTTTGTTTTTATTATCAACTCATCCATTTATACGAGATTTTAGACCACAAAATTGAAGGTTATGAAGTTCTTTTTTTACTAAGTCAATTTTTTTGGTATAACTCTTGTATACGACAAGTTGACATTTGTTTTAATATGGAACTCTTTGCTTGAATGAACAAATTAAATAATGTTAAGAGTTGTACGGATTGTATTATGACCCATTGTTTATCATAATTTTATCTATCCCATATCAATCCAACAATTTTTTGGGTTTGATTGGACAATGAATCATTTATTGATTCAATCCATTTTAACCTGCCAAATTCTGTCCAATTTGCCAGCTTGGCTAACCAGTAGTTTCATACATTTGCAACCTCAATGTTCACTATGGTAGAGATATTTTTATGTGGAGATTGTAATGCATGGATTGTTTATAAGGTAAAATATTAATGAAGGGATTGTTTTTCGGTGATTAATAGTTTAGAGATTATTATACATTAATTAATTAATTACTTTGAAAGAATATTGTTGTCATTAAATAGTTACTATCTACATTGCTAATGCACATTTTTTTTATTTTGAAACTGGTAAGATTGTATTATTTAACATTAAGTGCATGCTAGCTAATGCATATATTTTTATTCCACATTCTAATCAACATAAAATAGTACTTATATTTTGGACTATTTGTAACTACAATTATATAATTAAGGGATAAGGGTCTGAAAAATATCCCAACTTTGGTCGGATTTGCTGTTGCGATACTAAACTTTCATGAGGACCTATTACCTCCCTAGACTATTTAATACCGTATTTTAAACATATATATTTGCCCACGTGGACATAAAAAGTAATGCAAAATTATAAATAGTAATGTGTCTACGTGGGCACATATATACCTTTAAAATACACTATTAAATAGTTCAGGGGGTAAAAAATACGATATTAAATAGTCTATGGAGGTAATAGGTCCTTATGAAAGTTTAGTAACGCAACAGCAAATCTGACCAAAGTTGGGGTATTTTTCAGACTCTTATCCCTATAATTAATGGGGTAATTATAGTAATTAATTTAGTTTGTTGTCAAAAGAAAATAACATTGAAATTAGTAGTGGATCACTTTCACCACTTTTATAATTAGTCATGTATAATAATTAGGATAGTAAATAATCTGTAGAAAAGTACTTTACCATTCTAAAAAAAAAAAATCTGTAGAAAAGAAAAAAGAGAGAAAAAGAGAATAACAGGAAGACAGAAACTTACCGAGCGGACAAATGGGAGTGGAAAAGATCGAGAATTCGGTAAATCAATACATCTCTAAATCTTTGTTTTATGTTTATGGGTTGGATAGTATTAGTATTATTATATTAGATAAGAGAATGAAATTGCCGATGTGTATTTGAAAATTGGATTGATGCACAGTAATGTGTTACTATTATGTCTTTTACCAATATGTTGGCGGTTGTCAGTTGGGTGATGATTGACAATGATTGCCATTAGATAATTCAATCATTAAGGTTGAGTTACATAGTATATCATTCTTTGTAAATAGTTTAGGTTAGGCAGACCGTGTTTCTGTAACTAGGTGATTTTAATTTTTAAATATTATTATTTTGTTATCATATTATAAAATAAGTTTTGATATAGTGAGATAGATAATTATATATTAGGTCTATTGTATTATATGAATTCTATTAGAGTTATGTTATTTGGATGAATTGAGACTTAACCTTAGGCTTGAATAATTAGGAACGAATGAGACTTGATATATTAGTTGATATTAAAATCTAGAAATTTGATTATGGACTTAACCCTAGGCTTGAATATTTAGGAACGAATGAGACTTGATATATTAGTTGATATCAAAATCTAGAAATTTGATTATGGATTTGGGTGAGTTTTTAGTCTAGGGTAGATATATAGTAATTTGGATGTCTACAAACTCGTTTGCTTATGAATATTGTATACTTGATAGATTGGAAACGTTCTGATGCATTGAGGAAAGGAAACGCGTTGAGGAATTAGCTTGTTTGACTTCGGTTCTTTAGTGAATGTAGATTATGATTTATTCTATGTGATAGAGAGACTCTTAATAGTCATTGATAGTCATTGAGTAATTCTATGAAATTTTCTATGTACTTAATTGTTGTGGTTTGGATGATCATGTGTTGTTTGTGATTGATATGTAATCTCAAGAGCATGAAATCCATAAGATTGAACTTATTCTATTAAAGTGATGCCTTGAATAAAGAAGATTTGGTGAAATAGTGTTAATGAAGTGGAAAGTGATGAAAAAATGATGAATTAACTATGTTGTTGGATCGGGTGCCGCGAGGTGTCACGATAGATAACTCATCATTCTTTTCATCACATAGCCCTTCATTAACACTTTCACCAAGCCTTCTTTATTCAAGGCATCACTCCAATAAAATAAGTTCAAGATTATGGATTTCGCGGTCTTGGGATTACACACCAATCACAAACAACACATGAATCATCTAAACCACAACAATTACGTACATAGAAAATTTCACAGAATTACTCAATGACTATCAATCACTATTAAGAGTCTCTCTATCACATAGAATAAACCATAACCTACCTTCATCGAAGTAAAGCAAGCTAATTCTCTAATTTTTTTCTTTCCTTAATACCTCAAAGCATTTCTAATTTATCAATTATACAATATTCATCAGCTAACGAGGCCATAGACATCCATATTACTATATATCTAGCCTGGACTCAAAAACTCATCCAAATCTTTAATCAAATTCCTAAATTTTGATACCAACTAATATATCAAGTCTGATTCGTTCATAAATATTCAAGCCTAGGGTTAAGTCTCAATTCGTCCAAATAACATAACTCTAATGGAGTTCATATAATACAATACACTTAATATTTAATTATCTATCTCAATATATCAAAACTTAATTTATAATATGATAATAATATTGAAATCACCTAGTTACAGAAACACGGTTTATCAAACCTAAACTATTTACAATGAATGATATACTACCTAACTCAATCCAAATGATTGAATTGTCTAATGACAATCATCATTCAACTGATAGCCGTCAACATATTGATAAAAGACATAGTAGTAACACATTGCAGTGCATCAATTCAAATTCACATCGGCAATTCTCTTCTCTCCTATCTAATATATTAATATTATCCAACTCATATACATAAAACAAAGATTTAGGGGCGTATTGATTTACCAGATTCTCGATCTTTTCCTCTCCCGGTCGCTAAGTTTCTCTCTTTTCTTTTCTACAGATTATTTACTACCCTAATTATTATACATGATTAATTATAAAAGTGGTGAAAGTGGCCCACTACTAATTTCAATGCTATTTTCTTTAACCACCAACTAAATTAATTATTAAAATTACCCCATTAATTATATAATTGTAGTTACGAATAGTCAGAAATACCCATTTAGAATATATCGAAAGTCATTTATGAAATAAGATGCTCTAGTATTCAAAACGACCTAATGGGTCGTTACAAAGTCGGTCTCTTGAAGGGGAATGACTGAGCCAGTTGTCATGCCAAAACGATAGCTTTCTAACATCACCACCGCATTCTTTCAATGATTGTGCTCTATTTCACTAAACTGAAAGTCTTTTTTCCCTGCTGCGTTGCCATTGAAACTGATAGCATCCAAGGAAGCTCTACTCCATTGAAGGACAAGGATGAAGCTTTAGAAACTCCAAGGAGGCCCATAACAAGATCTCAAACCAAGGAATTCAATGATAAGCTCAATGGGCTTCAATCGCTGATCCAAAGGTGTCTTATTG
>JAJOOR010030587.1:0-10963 GCA_036250505.1 Solanum acaule | reverse complement strand
GTTCATTGCAGCTCAGATCAGCAGATTGCAGACATCATGACCAAGGCTCTTCCTAAGGGGAAATTTGAAGTTCTAAGGGCTAAGTTGGGAGTATCCAAGAAAAATCTCAAGGAGGAGTGTTAGAAAATGAGATATTTCTAGATGTCTTTTTTGTTTAATTGTTATTTTCTTAAATATTATGTTAAGTATGTAAAGGAAAGGTAGTCCTTGTTTTATGGAATATGTTTTGTAAGAAAGTCAATAGTGGTTGGATATGTATGGTCCTCTACTAACTTTGGAAAAGCTTATGTAGATATATGTGTATGCCTTTTGAAATCTGAATATGAATGAAAATTACCTCTGCTGAACCTTATCTTTTTGTCTAAAGTTTCAAATCCTAACAGAAATAGAACTCTATGATTTGTGTTTAATTTGAGATGTGTATTGGTGAAATCAGGGCTAGATACGAGTTGATGACATGATTTCGAAACGGACATACATTTCAAGAGAGATTTGGGGGGCAGCCTTAAGAGTATGTCTGTTATGATTTCATTTGGAATTTCGGAATCAGTTGTTGTAAAGTTGGAGTGAAGACGAAATTATACCATGAGAAGAATCTGAGAAGAATGATGTGAATCGCCTGATGAATCCAATCCCGAAAAGAAACAAACGGAAACATCGCCGCGGATTGCCGAAAGTGAAGAAGAGCAAAGCAGAAAGTGAATTGCCAGAAGGATTTTTCTGTGAAGTGAGGCAGCAGCAGCAGAAGCAGAAGCAGGCAGTGAAGTAGCAAAATTTCCTAATATTTTGACCTACGCCTACCCACAAACAATACCCCTAGATTCATATTTTTCTCATTTACGCACCTCTTAAAAAATCATACATAAAAAGAACAATTTTTCTAATTATCCCTTACGAAACTTCACTAAAAAAAAATTCGCACGAATAAATTACTAATTAACAACCTTTATATCCCCGCCTCATCATCCTTCATGTATACTTGTTGACTGAATGGATTTATAAAGACGAATCCAAAATTTGATGTTTGTAAATTTTTATCCATGTTAAAAAAAAAAAAAAAAAAAAGGATGTAAAATAAAAGATTTGACATTATAATTCTAAATGACCATTTGATAACTTATCTAAACTTAAAAATCTAAATTAGATCCATTGTTTTGTGTAAACCTTTTTAGTTTAATTAGATATTTGAATACCGCTAGATCGTGAAGAGAAGAATTGTGTATTGAATAAAACATGTCTAATTGAAGTCATCTTCAAGCCTGAAGATTGATCAAATCTTAGTGAGGGTACAATAGGATAATGCAACTTTTATTTTTGGTCAATTAGTTTTTTTTTATAGGATTTTTCTCCTTAATAGGTAATTAGGTGTTAGTTAAATACTTTTAATTAAATTCTTTAATTAGTTCAATTGGATCTTCATCTCTATTTTACAGTTTAATTACTACTTTCTCCGTACATATTTATTTGTCCATGTTTGTCTTGGCACACTTTTACAACTCATTTACTATATCACTCCTAGATTATTGATGATCATGTTAACTATGGAACACAACATTTTACTTACTCACGATATGGTAAACATATCAATCAACTACGCCTTGGTCCGAATAAAGTTGAGGACGGTTATATGGCTCAAGTGTTTTTTTTTTTAAAAAACAACTGAAAATCGAATTCCTAAAATGTCTGATTTGATGTACTACTTACGGAATAGTTTATAGGTTCTGAGCATCAAGTTTCTTTATTCTGGCTGCAATGTTGTATTTGATTATTAGGACAAGCATTACATGAGTGGCAGACTGGCATCATAGACTATATTGATTACATTAATAGGGACACATTGAATCGATGTTTAAAAAGATGGCGGAGATTTGTTGGTATGCGTAAGTGTGGAAAATATGATAGAAGCTGGAGATTGATTTTTACAGATTTTGAAACCCGAGCAGTTAGTAAAAACATCTATGTGAATGAGATTTACTTTGAGAACCTGGTCTCTTATTTTAAAATGGACAATTGGGATACACCAAGTCAAGCATTCATTGTGCAAGTTGTGACGGTGATTTTAGCGACTTGTAGGCTGATTTATGAGATGATGAATTACTCAATAACCATGGAAAAGGAAAACAAAGCATTTATGGGTGAAAGGGAGCTTCTTAGTGTAGAGGAGGATTCTGATTGTTGTGATTCTACTGCTGATTTTGAAATTGAGAGATATAGAGTCGAGTAAGAAAGCAGTGAGATATGGACTTTGTTCTTGACTTGTTTGGCTGATGATTTAGATATACATGAGGCATGTTGGACCTTTATTTACGACAAAAAAGTAATCTTCGGCATTAAAGCAGACAGCTGGCTTACCGAGATGAGTCCCATGTTGAATATCAGTAGTAGTAGAAGCTGTTGTAGCTGCCAGAGTTGCTTGGACCATTATTCAATATGGTATAGAAATTGTCTAACCAATGGTAGTATCATTAGTACCATACTCTCTTCTTTCAAGGACAATATCAATCCCCTTCTCATCCCACCATCTTCTACAAGTCTATTGATGGTCTCTATTCCAAAAAGACAAAGGAGAAAAAAATCCAGTTAATCTTCCCATTGATATATTTACCCAAAGTTTTTGTTAGAAAGTTTCCCTGAAGCTGGTCATGTACTGTTGTCCAAGAATCAGTCCGTAAACTGTAAATGTAGACCACAATCTTCGGATTGGACACATTGCACATACTATCATAGTAACAAAGACTAGAATAATTGATGAACATAACTTTATAATCGTCACGAGACTCGTCATATCCAAAACTAAGTTTTGTATTGGAAGAGGAACGCAATGGCGAATCATGTATTTTCTTTGACTTTCTAATAGTTGGGTTCCATATATACGTCTCCAATTCGTGATTGCAGAGACAGATGAATCCATTAACAGAACCGACAAAGAATCATAAATTCGGAGGATCCATGTGAATTAGCTCTTCATCAGTTACTTGTCATTTGTTAAACAGAGGAAAGAGATGACAAAACTGGAGGTTTTCAAATATAATACCATGGTTTCTGAATTTTTTATCATTGGCTTCTATTTTCAAATGCGTATTCACAAAATGAGGGCTAGAGATTTGTTGATTCCACAATTTCGAAACGGAGGTAAATCTCAATAGAGACTCTTGTCTTCTTCTTCAAACCTATCCAACAACACTTGATAATTCATACTTTCTTTATGGATTTATTGGATCTTGTTGAACCTATTGATACTATCAAATGGTTCTGCTTTGCCTGTCGCATTATAGGTGCCTTGGAATAAACTCCTCAATCATTTTACCATCCCAACTATGTTGCCTTCCATGTGTCTTCTTTTTGCTTTTGTTTCTTCCACTTATTTGTTGCCTAGGTGATATATCCCCTTCCCTAGCCACTCTATCAAATCATATGTCCAACATATTGTCTTCCTCATCTTCATCAAGAGAATCCTCGCTTGAATCAATTGTATTTGACACTAAGGCCCTTGACTCATTCTTCTTTGCAATCACACATTTAGGGACAAATACGGGAGCTTCTGGACTTAATTTGCTATGCAAAGCAAGTGGTGAGACCTGTTTTTCTTGAATCAAATTGTTGTCATTCTCTGTTAACTTTACTTGTTTTCCAGTAGTCTTTAATAAAACATCAAAGCTATTCGAACATAATAGATCTCTTGAGGCATTACTAATATCTTGCCTCTTCTCACTGTCACGAAAATTTTCAGTCACACCCTTTTCACTACATGGAGAATTATTTTGACTAGTCGGGAAAATGGTCCGACTACTAGTTGAATTTTTGTGTGCAACCAGTGTCCAGTTTTTAGTTGCATTCTCGTTTTCAACTTACAAACATGCTGCCCAAAATTTTAAGCATCTTCAACATCAGATGTATCCATTAATTTTCATCCTGAATCTATTATTTTTTGCCCTGAACCAACTCGCAGCGCATCAACCTCAACTCTTGGTGTTCCCCCTGCGTATTTAGTTGCATTAAACATCAAATTCAGCCCAACTTCTTTTGATTGCACCTCATTAGTAGCAGTCTGTTGGTTATTGCAATCACCTTTATTTTCGGTAGTTATTTGAACACCAATATTACTTGTATCAACATCCATTGAGTCTACATGATTTTGCTCAGAAGTGGCAGCAACCAATTGTCGATCTAAAGAAGTAGCTTTACTTTGATCGACATCAACAATATTTCTTTTTACATTTAGTATTTCTCTCGCATCACCTTGATACTTTTCACTATCAATAGTACCTTTAAAAGCAACTTCAATGGAATAATCAATTTGTTTGTTATTTTAATTTCTTTTCGAGATCAAACAACAACTATCTTCATCACAACCTTGGTGCTTACAATAATTGCAATACAAAGGTAGATTATCATATACAATCTCCTGAAAAACCTAGATCAACTTACAAGATTTTTCATCCAAAAACAGCAACCTTATACGATTTGGAAGCTTTCCTATTAGATCAAGTATAACCTTGACCCTAGCCGTGCTAGGTCTTGACTTGATTTGAGTAGCTTTATCTATAGTTATTGGTTTCCCAACTGCCAATACAATAGACAACAAAGACTTCTTTGCAAACAAATCCGAAGATAAGTTCGGTAAAGAAATTCAAACCACAGCTAACGTCGTTTCTTCCTTAGGATTATATCCAATGGACCATGGAAAAACCCTACATTGGTGATCCTCTCCATTGTAGAGAAGATAATTAACTGAGCGAGATAAAGCTAGTACATAATTTTCATATTGATCAAACCTCAACAAAATTTGTCTTGGAACAAGTAAGTCAATTAAACAATTACCCTTGGTACCAAGATGTTTCAGTAAAATTAACCTTAATACCTTCAAATATGGCGCACCATGGGATAATTTAAACACCACTGCTTGATGCAATCCCTCTTCGATCATAAAATCTTGCCTTTCCTCCATTGAATACGTAATAGTAGGTTCTCCATGAATTATTTTAATTGATTTTACGATTGTTTTTGAGTTGATTAGGGCTGATTATTTAGGATTTAGGGTATTGGAATTGAAAAGGTTGGCGTATGTGAAGGTTTGGGGTGGTGGGGCGGGCTGGACAGCCTCGAAAGGAGGCCGTCCAGTGGCCGTAGCAGCCATGAGAGCTGCGCAGCTGCTGCCTGGGAAGGAGAAACCCTAGGTCGGCCGTCTGTATGAACAATATTAGTATTTTTCTATTTAAAGGGGTTTATCACTCCTTGAGTCTTCCCTTGATCCTCGCATAATTAGATGTGTAATGAATAATTTCATCAATAGCTTAAATGTATTTCTATATCTTATCTCTAACTAATTTAAATGTATGATATTTTTTAGTATTTTTTTCATATAGAAGAAAGTGATACTCCCCATATTCTATATTAAGTGAGTTTTTTGGGCTTTTATCATTGTCCAAAACAATTGAATTGTTCAAAGTTCAAGATGGATGTTTGAAATTTTTTTCCACATTGGTCCATTCCTTTAATGAACTTTTATATTTTCTAGGAGATAAATTATGTTATTTGCAAAGCTAAATTAATGGTTTCACAAAAGCCAATAGAGGAAAATATGATTTTAATTACACCTTGAATGCTTTTCTTGTCGGATTACACTAAGTAACTTATAGTGATTTTACTTTTAGTATTTTGTGAGGAATGATATCTCATCTATAAATTGCTTTGGATCAAAGTATAGAAATAATATCTTGTCTTGAATACATGTGCACTTCCTTTTTCATTTTTTATAGTGCCTTTTTAGCATAGTTGGTGCATATTGTATTTAGTTTTTTAGCAGATGAGTAATTTAGTGTTCAATGATGCTACATACTTGGAAGGATGTTATATACACACTCTCACACGAAATTAATAAAAGGTGTAATAGACCACATCAACTTACTACAAAATCCAAATCTATTTCCAATAAATACATAATAATTCAAACAAGTACATTGCTCCAGGACTACGCGCAACACACGAATCTAGAAATGCTAACAAGAAAATATGATGTATGGATTCATATATATTTTAAACTAAGCAGAACTCTTACAGGATATTGTTAGGGGATTAACAATGCTTTCTCCATAGATTTCTGCAGTATTGCATTCCTTAACAATAGCAGTGTGCTTGATTTTTTTAGTTGAACCATTATCATGATTTTTCCGGGAATCAAGAGTAAAATGTCACCCTTATCTGACTGGCGAAGGTATATAGAAAATGCGAATATGGGTGAATCAAAGCCATACAATACAGCATATTGAGGATATTCGATGGTGAACCGTTTCATCCATGATACATTAACTCTACAATCTTTCAATATCCAGACATCAGAAGCAGTACCTGGATTACAAGTATAGAGCACGGAAAGTTCACTTTCCACAACTCCCAGTTTGATATTAAAAACTTCTTCTCCACAAATGGGAAGCTCCAAGCTTCCCCATGTCTCATCTGCTACATCAAAAGAAATGATGTTGCGCACATTGTAATCATGAATACCCGTAGATGCAGCCCAATAAATCTTCCCATTGATAAATTTACCCGAATAATTTAATAAAAATATTCCCTGAAGCTGGTCATGGAGTGTTGTCCAAGAATCAGTTCTCGAACTGTAGATATTGACAACAACCCTCGTGTTGGAAAACTCGCCATTGTAAGAATTACCACAATGATCAATAAATAGGGCTTTATAATCGTCTCGTGAGTCATCGTATCCAAAACCATATTTGGTATAGCAAGAGGTACCCCACGACGACTTAACTAATTTTTTAGACTTCCTAATGGCGGGGTTCCATATATATGTATCCCTTCTCCGATTGAAAATACAAATCAGCCCATTGACAGAACCCACAAAGAAAGGTGGTGAACATGGCGGATCCATGTGAAATAGCTCCTGAGTGAGTTGTTGTTTGTTAAACAAAGGAGGGAGTGAACAAAACCTGATATTTTCAAAGATGCCTGGAAATAGAACTATATGATGTTTGTTTAATTTGAGATGGGTATTCACAAAATCGGGGCTAGATATGAGTTGATGCCATGATTTCGATACACACATACATTTCAAGAGAGAATTTGTGGGCAGCCTTAAGAGAATGTCTGTTATGATTTGTAGTGAAAATGAAATGATGATTTGTAGCGAAAATGAAATGATGATTTGTAGCGAAAATGAAATGACACCATGAGAGAAGGAATTTGAATAGAACGGTCTGATGAATCCAATCCCGAAAAGCAAGAAACGAAAACATGGTAGAATGTTTTTCTCTGAAGTGAGGAAGTAGCAGAGCAGTGAAGTAGGATTTGAGTCTAAAAATTGTGTTCTCTTAAAATGACTCATATATTTATATTCCTTCAAGAAAATAAGATAAGGAAGAATTTAAAGAGATTCAACATGATCCAATGTTATTAACTGTTTTTCCTTAAAAGAGAATTATGTATAAGGTATGAAATAGAGAGAGTATATTAATTGTTTTTCCTTAAAAGATCATAAATAAGACAGGACAATTTTATTAATTTACTATTGATGCATCAATATAAATTGTCATAATACATAAATATGTCATTTAACTTGGCCACCAAATATGGGGCTTCCTACTTCTAAAATAAGTAAGATGATATTTTAAATATTTTAACAATTTTATTTTTTTAAAATAAACTGTTTTTGGCATTTGTACATAAACAGAAATCCTAATTTGTATAGAAGTGGATATTTGTAGTAGTTGTAATCCCCTATATTAAAATAAGGGCATATATGTCATTTAGCTCTTATTTCAAAAAAAAAAAAAAAAACTGATTGGTTGTTGTTTTGGCCAAAAAGGTTTAGAAAATTAAAAAAATTAATTATGCAAACCACATTGTATAATTTACAAATTACATTATATCCCTACTCTTTCATAAATTACAGAAATCTCTTTATTTTAGTACCTTTCGGATACATAATTGTGAGGGCGGATACATTAATCTAGACACATCTGTTATCAGTTTATTGTGCTAAATAAGGGACTAAAAACAGAAAATCTAATTGAATCTAACAAATAAAGCGTACGTTTCTTTCTTCTAACAATCAGAGTCATTCACAAAACGCTAACAGAACTAGAAAATTAAAATTTTAAATTGTCAAATTGTGTCTCCCTGTTCTTCGAAAAAACTACAGAAGCTTGATTCAAAAAAAATTGCAGCGCAATTTTGTGAAGATTCATAATGAATATTTTGATCTTGTTAAGGCATTCAGGAAGTGATGTTAGATACGAGCGATATAGAAGTGATTGGATAGTGGTTGGGAAAAAAAATTTCATTCGTGAATCTTATTTCAACCATTGCAGCTGAATTGGATAGTGATGAATTGGAAAAAAAAACATCGAGATCAGATACGTTGTAGAAGGTAATTCGTCTCCATTGTGTATTAGGAATGATATGGAGTGAAGTTGTACATAGAAGTGAAGAAACATGAGGTAGGATTCAGTATGTATCCACTATGCATTGATACATTGGATAAAAGTGATGAAGAGATACAAAACTTTGATGCAACCACAGGTGCAATTGTGTGTGTTGAAGGTGGAAAAAGGAACACAAAGGCTCTAAGCATTATTGTTGAATCAAAAATTGGTAATTCTTATTACATACCAGAAATGGAGTAGAAAATTATATATCAGATACAAATAGTACTGATGTGGAAGTGAAGCAATTGTACAAGAATAAGGAAACTTTAGTGGCTGTAATGACAAAATACAAAATAAAGCATATCTTCAATTTTAGAGTTTAAAAATCTGATAACAAAAGGTATGTGATGCACAAATCTGATAAAGTTCTTCATTTGTATAATTTGTTCATGATACACAGATAATATGTGTTATGTGCATTGTATGTGTTAGGTTATTATATTTGTGTATCATTGAGTGAATATAATAAAGTATCATGTTCATTTTGAGTTACTTTTGTTTATTAATGTATCAATTAAGAAGGATAGGTGAAATGTGGTAAATATGTGTATTTTGTATCTGAACATGATAAATTGTATCCACATTAATATGTGTGCACAAAACCATTAAACTAAAAGTATTTGTAATAATGTATCTTGTACTTTTTTTGTTTTTTATTTTATGGATTGATACATTAAACATGATCAAATAATAAATGTGTATGGTATAATTGATCTTAGATGATACATGTACTTCCTTTTTCGATTTTGTCTTCTTAGAACTTCGATTTGCCATTATTGTCGGGCCATGCAACCTTTTAGATCTTAGTTCTGCCTAGTTAGGATCTTTTGAATCAAATATTCGATTATTGTTAGGTACTATTTGGATAATCCCAAAACTAAAAGACGGAGGATCCATAATGCGAGAGCCAAAACGATGAAAACACAAAAAAAAATACGAAAGCAAAATGCAGAAGATGAGACTACCTGTTTTGAACTTTGCAGATGGTTGAATAGAGATAGAAATCGTTTGAAATTCAAATAGATTTGAATTTGATAACTGATTTGATAATTGGGAGATATTGAAGGCGAGATTTTAGGAATGGAAAACGTAGGTTTGGTGTAACACCCCAGAAAATTTTTTGAACTAAGACTCGGACCGTTCTTCGTAGTGAGTGAGATTTTACCTAGGAATTTTTTTTAAAAAAATAAGTGTTAAGGTCAATAGATGTAGCACCTTGAGTTCCAAAAAGAATTAAATTGGAAATAGCAAAATCTGAAATTCTGCAAGTTAAGCTAAGTATGAGTTTTGGGTCGACTTAAAACGACCATAACTCCTAGCTCAGGAGGAATTAGGTGTGTTACCAGGTACCGTAGGAAATTCTGAATTATCTTTCCAATGCCACCGAGTTTTCTCAATTTCGAGTTCATATGAGGGAGATATGTCCATTCGAAGTCAAAACTGGATTTTAGAGGGGTATTTTGGTCTTTTTCTTACCCAATCAGATTTAATTCATTTTTAGTAAGATTTTAAGGGTCTAATCCTATTAGGTTCAGTTTTATAATCCTAAAATATGTCTAGGATTTTAATTGAGAGTTCAAGAAGAGAAAAGAGGAGAGGATCAAGCGTTCGTCGAGAGTCTTGCGTTTTGTTGCAGATTTTTGCCATAGGTTTAATCCCTAAGAGATATGTAATCTTCCATAGTGTTGGTTTAGTTCATCCACACACCAATCATGTTATTTTCAACGATATTTTATTCTTGAAGTTGAAAGATTAGAGTTCTTGATGAGTTCTTGATAGGTGTTCTTGATGTTCATTCTAAATCTTGTTGTGTTGGGGTTTTGATGATTTCTTGAGATGAAATTTAGTTATTTGAGTGTTGCTTTGAGTATATTAGAGTGTAATTATGTTAAGTAATCGAATCCAAGTGATTGGGAAAGAAACCGTTCGATTCTAGGCGAGTTAGGGTGAGAAAACGAGCAAAGAAAGTCATTGAAGTTTTCTGGGTTGGGGCCTGGCGTGTCACGCCAGACAGAGCTCCCCAACCACTTCTCTGAACTTTAGGGGCTGGTGCCCTGCACCACTCAGAGCGCCAGGGTCGCCTGCCCCCACCCGTCGTTCTTCATTGTTTCATCCGTTTGAGTTCTTTCAAAGGGTACCTTTACTCCCCTTTGATTCTAAACTACTTCTAAACACCTAGAAATCATTCATAACCTTGAATTCATAATTCAAATTCAAGGTAGAGTTAAGAGTTAAGTTTTGAGAATTCTTTCGAACATTCTAAGAAAGTCCCTTGAGTCCTTTTGTGGAGTCTTCTACAACTTCTAGTAACTTGTTTCAAGACCCAAGCAAGTGAGCATGAGAGTGAGGAGAATTGTAACATCCGACAATTTAAAAATGAATATGAAAAAGCTTGAAATTTGGAAATAGTCATTTTTTGGAAAAATTTAAAATCTGGAAATTTGGCAGTCCAGAATCTGGAAAAATTTTGGCTAAGTTCAAAAATCTGAAAATTTGGCTAAGTGTGGAAATCAGTGAGTTTT